>ML794084.1:275672-289610 GCA_009831015.1 Picea engelmannii | reverse complement strand
TGAAACTGAGTCAATAGCACCTGTATATAGCAATAGTAAAACATCATGCCATCAATCATGACGCATCATCATCAAGGTTAAGTGGTTCATCATCATAAAAATCCAGATCACTTGCGAGCAAGTGTCCTCAAAGAATAAGTTTTTTCAGTGCGCCAGAGCGGGATGTTACATAATATCTCTCTCAATTGTTGCCCATGAATGTTCTAACTCAACCGGGTTATTTGTTGTTTGTAATATAGTGTTAAATAAATTTAGAGCGATGTTGGTTTGATCCGAAAGACTGGGTTCGATGTTAGGCTACCTTGAAACTAGTACTGTCATGAAGGATAAAGGTAAAGGAGATATAATTATGTGTTTCTTTTTAGGCTTCTTTATCTCTATTTCACAATGTAAACAGAATGATTTTAAAACACGAATTAATAGGATGACTAAATTGTAGGTCATTTCCTATATTTGAGTTAAATTTAAAGGAAAAGAAACATGCATGATATGAGGAAAAACATAAAGCTATTAACAAGGTGAGGCAACAATTTAAGAGGAATCTCACGTTGTAACAGAAGTCTGTGAAACAAGAAAAATATTAATGAAGCATATGATATTGGAATCTAAACATCTACAAGTCTTGTATTTGTTGATAACCGATACAGAGGAAAAACTGTAAATGATTAAATAACAAGAATAATAATTTCCACAGTAGAGGTTGTACTAAATTGTAGCCAAGCATTCATCAATTAGATATTTGAAAGAAAGATGAGATGGCAAGGAAACACATAACTCAGAGGTGACAAAATCCGGAATCTTCAATCTACATTTCTATTAATTTAGAGTCTCTTCAAAATTACTTCGTCAAAATGCCTTTTTAGAGAAAGCAAAAAAAACCCACTTTCAGTCTTTTCTCCTTGTATTTATACAAGGTCATCAATGCTTGATGGTTAGAAATCTCCTACTTTTTAGGAGAAAAATAGTTACAAAACTGCAACCTTAAGCATTGCATGATTAACTTTTGTTTGTCTATCATTTCAATAGTATAAGCTTTCAAACGATACTTCATTGTTTGGTTGAAGTTTGTCCCTCCTTTGATGCTATACATCCAATACATTTCTCCAGAAAATGAACAAAATTTCTAGGAGGTGTCGGAAGATCCCTAGTCTCAAACAGATAATACTTTCTTTGTACATTTGGAAATTGATCTTCAAAACCTTTATCGGCAAACCTGATCACTTGCAACTTTAAATTGGGTTGTACCAACCATCTGTCTATTAGGTTGGCATCGATTTCCTTCAACTGTGAAATCTCCGCCTGAATCTCCTTCAAGCCCTCTTTGTAGTTCAACTGTTGTTTCACAATGTTTATATGCCCCAGTGGCTCAGAGCAATCATTTCTTTCAATACCTAACGCTTGCTTATCCAAAGAATCAAAGATTCTCTCACAGTCGTCTTTGATTTCTTTGACTATCTTCTTGTTTTCGGATATGTTTGTTTCCCATACCTTGAGCATGATGTCCCCTCTTATCTATTCTGTGACAGAAAGCTTTAGATTTTTTGCCATCTCTCTGTTTCCTGAACATGCAACTGCTTTATGGAAGGTATTCCTTCCTTCTTTAGCCTCCTTTTCCAGAAAAGTAATATTATCAAAAGATTTTCTTACCTCTTGAAAGTAATTATGGATGATCTTTATTTTGGAAATCAATTTTTGTTGCTAGGCTTCTATCTTTGTATGTGCTTCCAACGAGAGGGTATGGAAAGCCTTTAAGTCTACAACCTGGCCTTCTATCAAATTTAAATTAGCCTGTAGTTGTTTTACGAGCTCCCTTTGTTGAGTAACATGCACCTGACTTGCTTGTATACTCTGGTTCATTTCAACCAGGCTTGATTTGAGTGATTGAATTTCTTTCCTTTCAACAGCTCTGTCCTACTCCAAGCTTTTATTTACCTCTTATCTAATGTTTTTCTCATCATTCTTTAACTGGTCTTGCAATTGAGCTATTATGTGGTTACTCTTATTCATCCTTGTTCTCATGTTTTCCACAGTAAAAAGTTTTTTTGTTGCCATGGCTCCCATGGATCCTGCTACCTCTGTAGCGAAATACTCCTCCTCCAAATTTTGTCTATCTACAAAGGCCCTATGCTTCTTCACCATACCCCCCTCCCTCATATGCATCTCTTGTTTTAGGATAGCCTTCCTCTTTTTGCTAAAAAAATAATCAGAAGGAGGGATCTCATCTCTAGAGATAGGGATGAGATCGCTAACATATATGGCTCCCATCTGTGGGAGTCCAAAAGTGGACTATAAAGGGGTTAAGGAAGCTATGGGACTTCCTAGATATGTAGATAATGTCTCTCCTATGGCCTTAGGTATATTTACATCAATAGCAGGTGATGAAGTAGGAGTGGACTTACTGGACTCAGGACGTGTCCTAGGCCTCCTCTTTGCTTCCGTCTCTGGATTTTCTGTCTATAAGGCCTCTTCATTTTGTGAAGACCTTTCAGTCTCCTATGGAAATTCTTCAGGATTGACTTTATCTTGTGCTTCTTGTCTGAAACCTGGAGGAGTATCTT
The DNA here is from genome assembly GCA_009831015.1 of Picea engelmannii. NCBI lineage: Eukaryota > Viridiplantae > Streptophyta > Pinopsida > Pinales > Pinaceae > Picea > Picea engelmannii. The sequence continues at coordinate 287,052 of ML794084.1, read as the reverse complement.
CTTGTTCCTCATGAAGGGTGATTGATTCTCCTTGCAGTACTTTGGGCAGACCACTCTGTCTATGCTTATGGAAGGTCTGAAAACTAGCTTAAAAATTGGACGACATTGTTTGTACCCTCTCTAACACCTCCTCATAGGTCCTAGTCCCTTTGTACATGTCATCAGAAGGGGACTTCTCATGTTCATAAGATTTCATATTACAGTGGGCCATGTGTTTTCCCACTAACTGGTAAGGGTCATGCTTCATGTGTTCGAGCTCCACCAATTTGACCTCCTCCAGCATTGTCGCTTCATCTTTGGAATGACCCAAGTTGAGTAATGAAAATTTCTCAATCTGAACGGGAAAAACTGGCCAAGATTTCTTTTGAGACGTCTTTAGTTCTATCCCAATTCCACCTGTTACTATTTGATGAGCTACCTCCCTGCACACCAGTCTGTCAGGGAGGAATTTAGGGAGCACATGTGGAGGGATTGAACATCTGAAAACTCTGATGTAGGAAAAATTATCCTCTATAAACTAGTTAGCAACTTCCTTGAGGCTTCCTATGACCAACTCTGAAATGTGGGGAGGTGTACAACCATACAACATCTGATGTAGTGGTATTACCACGAAATAACAGATTTCATAGAATGATTCCTTGGCGTTTTCTTCCTAAAGTTTAGAATGATATTCATGAATAGGTTTCGGGTAAGTTGGATTCCAACTCCAATTCATCAAAGGGAAAGGAGTTGAGAAGCATATAGAATCCATGATGTATGCAGACATATAAAAGGCTACTGGTCAGCATTTTGATCTTGCAGTTTGATATTCCATGACCTCCTTCGCTATGTTATCGGATAAAATATTATCCCAATTGAAATTGTAACCTTCAGCTGCCTCGTGCAAAAGAGGTACCCATTATGCAGGGAAGTGGGTAGGACTTTTCTTACCGAAAATTCTACATAACAACATCGCCACATAGACCATATACTCATTTAAATAGGTTGTGGCATAAACACCATGGGTGTCAGCCCTGAATTTTTCTTCCTTTCTCCACCAGTCTTTAATTATTCTAGGATATGTTTGGTCTAACTCAAAAGATTCTTTCTTTTGAAACTCACTCACGAAATCTTTATTATAAATATACTTGGTACTGGGAGATAGTTTATACATTAGTTGTATATGTTCTGGTCTGAAAGAGCCAATGACGACCCCTTGGCTGTCCAGAATGCTTCTCGTCTGTATGTCTGTTTTCTCTAAGGCCCAATTGATCATGTCGTTATCAGTTACGAATCGCGGCTGTGTAGCCACTTTGTGAAGTTTAGACACCGCTATGTCTCGGATTTTTTTGTCAGCGTCATGAGGGAAATTCTTAATTTCATAATCTAGAGTTTCAAAAATCTGCCTCCAGGATTTTATGGTACCGATGGCATGCGATATTTTATTAGATACAACATATCCATCTGGACTCGAGCTCTCTGCAACTTCCTCGCTTTTCTTGGTGGACTTCTTAGGTGTCATGGTATTTGCACTGGACCAGAAACTTGTTTACAGAGAAAATGTGTATGAAACTGGATAAATGTGACTTGCTACAGATGTAAAGGATAAGAATGAAGTTCGAAACACATGACCTTTATTAACCTTTAATTTGTGTTATAACGAGCGTACCGATACATGCGATGAAAAATTAATGCTTTAATGGAAAGATATGCCTGGAGATACGCTTTCGCGTCAAAAATATCTTCATTTACCCGTTATTAATATTGTCGTATATCGGAGATTTCGAAAATGGAATTCTGAAAATCATTGCCTTCCTCAATTCCCGAAATGCAAAAAATAACTTAGTTATCACTAAACATGTTTTGAAGGCAACTTAACTTAAATCTTAGACTTTGTTTAAAGAAAACGCGATTTCACATTTCAGAACTTTGGGGATCCTGTTTTCAAGAGATATGTCATAAGAAAACCCCAGATCAATAAATTGTGATGGGATTAGTGAGGCGCTAATCATTCATATTGATGCTTTAATTAATCAATATTAGTGATTAATTATCTTTACTTTTACTTTTCGGAAAATTGAGGATCAGGAGTTCAAAGGATGAGAATTTGAAAAGGCTTTAGTACAAAGAAACCCGAATCGTGAAAGATTAAGGGAAAGAAGATTGTGTTTAGGAGTTTAATTAATTACAAATTAAAGAGTCTCTTTGTGGAACGCGATGGAATATGTAACATTTATTTCTTCCCCCCCTTTTTTATTTTTTAATATGTTAAACGGTTTCGAGATTTCGGCACCAGGAAATTGGGATGGTTGAAGATCATACCTCGAGAAAAACCGAATCTCAAAACCCAAAAAAGAACAGAAAACTCTGAATCCCCTTTTTTGGACTAAGGGCGGCTACATGACTTAGGAAAAGATGAAGCTTCATTTTTTAAAGGGTAGAAAAATTAAACTCCGTGTCAACATTAGGCTCCATCTAGGGATCTCGTCTCCTTGTGGGACGAGAAGAACATGTAGACCAAGTGCCTTCATTGGGTAATGGGGTCAATTATTTGGCTCTGTGAGACAGATTAGGAGAAAAAACAAACAAGATTAGGGTCTCAACGTTAACCTTGAAAACTCTTCAAAAACAAAATTTTTGACTATCTCGAGTCGGGTTTTCAATAGATTTCTTCTCCTGAAACTGACCTCAAATCTGTGTAAGATAATCAAAACCAAATCAACCATCCTATCAGGTTTCACGTGATTCTATTTGCATCAAGGTAAGTATTTGCGTTGTGTCTGGTAAGGAGATCCTAGAAATCTATGATAAAATCCAGCCGAAATGAAGAGAAATTACCAAAGCATCTTGTAACTCACATACAACAACTTTTATCAGATATGAGGAAATTTCTTCACTGCCAGCGAGCCTGTTCAGTACGTCGGTGAAGTTATCTGACTTCCCACATTGAATTTCCTTTCACCACTTCATTGTTTCCAAGCATTTAAATGATGAGATGAGGGCAATCAATATAATGAATTTCCTTTCTTCATCTCTTTGAACTAGATGGGGGCAATCAATATTGAATTTCCTTTCACCATCTGTCTATATTCTTTTTTCTTTTTTTTTTCGAAGTGGGGGCAATCAATGAGTATGCAATACACTCAAGAAGATATATGTTTGAAAAAGAATCAAAGTCTATCAACTCATTTAAATAGCTATGGGTTAATCTTCTCACCTGCCTTCAAAAATCATGGGCTTCAGAGAACTTCTTAAGGGAAACTTTTTGACCTTTAGTCTAGGGAACTTCCTTGAGAAAAACCGATCAGTTATTCTTGTTAGGATAACTAATAAGGTTAGGATTAACCTAGACATGTTTATGATCCATCCAAAGTCAAAGAACTAAAAACACAACCTACTCTTTTTCTTGAAATTTTGATCGAGAGTTTTCATGACCAAAGCGAGACCCCTCTGTTCTCATGAAACTTTATGATTTGACATCCATGGTCAGGCAGGAAAAGGCTTTACTGTGGTCAAGGGGAGGGTAAAGGGGGTTTTAGAAAAACTATTGTACACATGACTATTTTTAGAGACTTTCTTAATTAGCTTTTAAAACCTTTTCTTAAGTCCCCTTTTCTATTATTTCAAAAACTTCTTTGTGTGAGTTTTTTTTTTTTTTTTTTTCGACAAAAATGAATCGATGATTTATTTCATTCATACTTCTTAGGACCTTTATCTCAAATTTTTAAAATGGGGTTTCATACCTTTATTAGATCCTATATTGCCAGCCCAAAGATTCCTCGTTCATTACCTTTTTCATTGTGAGATACTTGATAGGGATACCTGCGCATGTCGCCTTTCAGTACCTCGGGTTCACTGTTTCGTGAGAAACTTTCCCTACGAATAACATAACATTATAATCATTAGGAAACATCATGAAAGAAAATTTTATTTATTTATTTTATTTTGAATATATATATACATATATATATATATATATATATATATATATATATATATATATATATATATATATATATATATACAAAAAGCATGAAAACAAACTGGTATGTACAATGATAATTCAGAAACACATTATTGCATGAAGTGTTTAAGATGATGCCCATTTATATGGGCATTGAGAATGTCTCCATCCATGTTTTCTAATAACCAAACATTTTTTCCTTCAAAGGCCGAAATCTTGTATGGACCAGACCAGATTGGACCGAATTTGCCATGTTTTCCAACGTCTTCTTTCTTGGCTTCCCATTTTAGGACCAAGTCGCCAGGGAGGAATTCTCTATCTTTATCTTTCTGATTGAATAAGGCCTTCATTTTATCCTAATATCTTTGCAACCTTTCATTTACTTCAGCCCTATTTTGTTGGACTTTGACCAGCTGGTTTATCCTTCTAGTAACTTCATTGGGTTCTTCATTTGAATCCTGCCAAAGTTTCATTACTGGAAGAGCAAGATTTATTGGTAAAATGACATCAGTTCCATATACCATCTAGAAAGGGGAAATCTCAATTGATCTTTTAGTACTTATTTTGTTGGCCCGTAGAGCATATTTTAAATGGATATGCCACGCTTTCTTGTTTTCAGTCAAAACCTTTTTTATCACAGTAATCGGGATTTTGTTGGATGATTCAGCCAGACCATTACCTTGTGGATAGTAAGATCTGGAGTGTCCTAGTACGATGTTAAATTTTTGGAAAAAAATTATCATGGCCATTAACTTAAATGCTTTCATGTTATCAGTGACTATTTTTCGAGGACAACCAAACCTGGATAAAATATTGTCTTCCAAAAAATTGATTACTACTGAATCAGTTGCATTTCTTGTGGGGATAGCTTCCACCCATTTAGTGAAATAATCAGTAGCAGTTAGGATCCATTTGTGCTGCACACTGGAGTGTGGATGTATTTCTCCAATGAAATCAAGTCCCCATTGCTGAAACGGGGTTTCAGTTTTAACTAGAATTAGGGGCAAAGTTGGGACCTTTTGTTTGCCTGTGAACAACTGACGAGGCACACAATTTTGAACTTTAGTGTTCACTTCTATGAACAATTTGGGCCAGTAGTATATGGATGTTAAGATTTTATAAGTTGTTGCTCGCCACGCATGATGTCCTCCACACACTCCAACATGGAATTCATCTATGACCCCTTATGTTTTAGTTTCGACCAAACACCTCAGTAGGAAACCCAAGGGGTATTTCCAATACAATTTAGCATCTATGATACAGTATTTTACAGCATGTAGCTTTAGCGTCCTAGATTTAGACGGGGTTAACTCATTGGGACATTGAAGCATGAGTAGGTAATGGATGATGTCGCGATACCCATCCGAAGAAGAAAACTTGTCTTGAATTTCGATTGTAGGTGCAGTGACATCAAGTTCGTCTATTTCCAGAAATCCCTCATTCTCTTACAGCTGATTTATCCCAAGTTCTTTTAAATTCGATTCGGCAAGAAATTTGGCCAAACCCTAACCTTTGATCATTTTAGTTGGTTTGAGTTCTAGGTGAAACTCCTGGATCTTAGCTGACCACCTGCCTCTTCTTCCATAGCTTTCTGGTTGCACAAGGATATCTTTAATAGAGTTAGAGGGTACATAAGAAAACCTTTGAGTGCAACACGTAAGTTCTAAAAGCCTTAAGAGATTTCACCATTGCATAGGCATATTTATCCAATATATCATATTTCAACTCAGCATCTCTGAGACTCTTGCTAAAAAATGCAATAAGCCGCTCAAAACATTCCTCGTTCTTTTTAACAGTACAGCTGCAATACTATGTTCTGAAGCAAAAGAAAAAATAAAAAACTCTTTTATGTAATCTGGGCTCACCAAGACTGGTGCTTCACTTATTAATTTTTTGATGCGATGAAATGATTCTTTGGCTTCACTTGTCCATTTCACTTCACTGTCCTTTTTGAGCATATATGTTATCAATTTCACAATTTCAGCAAAGTTAAGGATGAATCTTCTCAAGAAATGTATGTTTCCTAAAAAAGACTGAATTTCTTTTACATTTCTAGGAAAACTTATTGTATCTATTGCCTCAACCCTTTTGGGATCGATTTTGATTCCATCTTTAGACATGATATGGCCCAAGATTTTACCTCCTTGCATTGTGAAATGAGATTTCTTGGGATTGAGTGACAAACCAAATTTTCGGCATTTCTCAAAGGTTTGTTTAAGGTGCATTAGATGTTATGCATCAGATTTGGAGAACACAGTCAGGTCATCAAGATAGATAACAACGAATTTTTCTCTCTCACCCATGAAAGCAATATCCATGGCTCGCTGAAAAGTTCCCCCTGCATTCATTAAACCAAAAGGCATTTTATCATACATAAAAGTACTCCAAGGGGTAGTGAAAGAAGTTTTTTCTTTATCGTCCTGATGCACTGCGATCTGATTGTAACCTGAAAAACCATCAATCATAGACATTATGTTAGCTCCAACTACTTTTTCTAAAATGTGATCCATCTTGGGTAATGGGTAATTGTCTTTGAGTGATGATCGATTCAGGTTTCTGAAATCGACACATAATCTGATCTCGTTTTTTTTCTTTCTCACTGGGACTAGATTAGCTACCCACTCAGAATATCTCAGTGGGACTATGATTTTAGCATCCAGGAGTTTTTTTACCTCTTTTTCTATCACCGGTAATAAGATACGATTAATCTGCCTGAGTTTCTACCTAAAAGGTTTGACACCTGGTTTTAATGGAATTTTATGTTCCATGATAGTCGTATCATAAGTTCTCAACTCATCATAAGACCAGGGAAAAATATGTTTGTATTTTTTAAGAAACTCAACATATTTACTCTTGATTTCGGGAGACAGGTACCTAGATACTTTAACTAATCTAGGACTCTCTTTGGTACCTATATTGCAATCTTCAACCCCTTCCGGCTGAGGCTGTAAGGTGGTCTTCAAAGGGATACCATCATGATTAAAAATATTTTCTAAGGAAATCAGGCCCTTGGGTATCTGATTATTTTTTAAAACCAGCATACGGTGATTTGTGATTTTATCCTGGAACTCTTGGGGGTCTTCCCCTTCCTGCATGATCCAAATAGGATCATTATGGTTCTCTTGGTCAGCATGCGTTTCAGACACTCGTCTAGTGTTTCTAAAAAAATTCAGAGTTGTTCATCATCCTCAAAGACTTTCCAATGTTGTATGTTATTGGGTATGGAAGGCCTATGTCTCATTTTTATATGGTATTTTAGTTTGAAAGAAGTGGGAGGTCCGAAATTCGAAGCTGCTTTGGCTAAAGCATCCGCCTGTTGATTTTTTGCTCTTAGAATGAAGTGAATATTAACAGAGGAGAAAAAAAATTCGATTAGTTCCCAAACACAATTTTGATATGACCTTAATCTAGGATGTTTGGCCTAGTACTGGCGATTAACCTTCTTCACGATCAGCTCTGCATCACCAAAAACTTCCAAGTTTTTAATTTTCATTCTCCTAGCGGCCTCTAACCCTAACACTAGAGCTTCGTACTCACATACGTTATTAGTGTGGTCAATGTTCCATTGTAGCCTATAAGAGAAAGGGATAACGAATTGGTTATCAGGTGCCACAAAAATAACTCCAGCCCTAGCTCTAAGATAAGATGAGGCATCGTCAAAAAACATTTTCCAAACACCAGTGCTATATACATCTTGTTCTTTTTGTTCTTTTTATTTTCTATTTCCTATACAACTTTCTTCTATACATGTATCAACATCATCATCTATAGATAATATACAATTACCTAAAGCCTGATCAACAATATATACAGGATAATTATTTGGGTTGAGAGGGTCACTAACCGTAAATGCTAACCTAGTTTCCCTATAAAATCGTGTGAACTGTCCTCTGAAAACTGGAATTGTTGCATACGTCATATCAAGTTGAAGGGAACCTCCAAGTTTAGCACCCCGGGACCGGGATAAGAGAATGCCATATTTTGGGGGTATATCTACGATAGCCACATCCATTAAAACACTTTTTGTAGGTACATGTGCAAGGTTTACGACTAAGTCTTTTATCATGCCTATACACTGTACTTTCCTCGAATCAAATGAATATAAATCTCCATAAGGCCTGGTGATTTTAAGGCCAAGTCTGTCCATGATTCCTTTAGGCATCACATTGTGAGAGGCCCCAGAATCTAACATGCAGTTATGGAGCAAATAGTTGAAGACAGTTAAAGTGATGTAGAAAGGGGCAACAGTGTCTCTGGAACCTTTGATGTGTGGACCGAAAATTATGTTAGTCTTATCATATTCTAAGTTTATAACATCGGCCTGAATTTCATTTTTCAAAAAACTAATCATTTTAGCAATTTGTTTTCAATATATCGGGTTTTTGGCCAGTTTGACAAGGGGAATAGGGATTTTGATCTTATTGATTTCATTCTCTAGATTAAATCTTCCAATGGTTTTGTCAATTTCCATGGTTTGAGTCTCTATCTCTTTCTTTTCAGCTTTCCCTAGTTAAGGGACCTTTGTTTTGGTAACAGGGGTGTCTAGTTTCTGCGTGCTTAAGGGTGGTGTTTCCGCTATCTTTTTTTTAATAGACTATATGTTAGCGGTCTTAGTCCCTTCAGTCTATTTTTCAATGATTTTTGAAACTGCTTCGTCATTTTCAACCCTCAGTAGTATCTTTTTAACTGGAGCGGTTGTGGAAACCCTGTTTCTAGGTATTAGGTTATACTTCTGGTGGAGCTCGACCATTATACCATCCGTTATTCCCTGATAGGTCAAATCTTTCGAAACACTGTTGTTCTTGTTACTCTCAATCCTATACCCTGTAGTCAGAGACTTTTCGTAATCGTGTCTTGTTATATAAGGTTGTAGGCAATCATTGTCGAGATTGTTCATATCCTCTTCTAACTACTCGAAATCCTCCAAGACTTGTCCTCCTATAAAGTTTTCACTTTTAAAAGGGGTTTGGATTTTTTGATTTTCATTCTTAATTTTTTTTTGGTGGTTTTGAGGATTAGGGTTCTTCCTGAACTCCTTTCTAGGGTAATTTTCATCCTTAGCTTGATCTAGTTCCATTCTCGATATTTTGTTTGACAATTCTTTGATGATTCTAGCCATATCATCCATTTTGTCTTCTGAGGATCTTCCTGATCCAGAGGGTCCTCCTTGTTCCCTGTATTTCCTGATTTCTTTGTTTCCAGTCTCAAATTTGGTTTTCAACTTCCTTGATGCGATCATGTTAGATTAGATTTCCAGGGCATCATCTTGCAACTTGGTAAGATCTGTTGATCTTCTCTCCCTTAATAATAGGGTGAAGTCGGGGTCAAAAGCTCCAGCGAAAGTCACTTTCGTTGCAGGTTGTGAGGGTTTGACCTCGGTTGGGATATTATTGTACAATTTATTGAATCGTTGGGTAAACTCAAGAACTGATTTGGAGTTTTTCTTTCGAAGAGCTCCAAATTCAGTTAGATAATAAAGGTGGTCTTTCCACTCACCCCACTGTCTGATAAAAGCATTTTCAAGTTCATCATATGATGGTATAGATCCAGCTGCTAGGCCTTGAAACTAGATTCTTACTTGCCCTTCAAAGGTTTGAACCAAGAGTCTGGAGTAAACATATTTGTGTTCCAATCCAAGAATGTCAGTGAATTGATCGAAAAAATTTATGTGTTCAGTTGTCGTTAAATTGCCCTCTCCCGTGAACTTGGGCAGGTTTTTCATGTAATTTTCTGGTAAATCATGGAGAGGGATTGGTAGAACCAAAGGGGCATATCTTGCAACGACCTTTGCAAATATCCGAAGATGCAGTGCTTGGTCGCCTGCTCCTCCTCCTAGACCACCTATGGTAGCACTTCTTTCCCCACCTGCTCCAGCCGCGACCATTGTGTCTTTAGCGGTAAAAGTTTGAGGGTTATAAGGAAGGTTTTCAAGAAATCGGTTATCGACGGGGAGGAAACTTGAGAAAGAGGAGCTTCGGGAATGTGGACTGGTTCCTTCAGAACCACAAGGTGAGAATATAGGAGAATCAATAGAAGTTGAGTTGAGATATATAGGATAATTGTTTGAGTTTTGAGAGGTGGGAAATCGAACCTCGAGAAGTGATGGAGAGTCAGTCGCAACAGGAAGTGAGGCAGATCTTCATTTTCTATTGGTGTGGGAAACAACTGAGAAAGATTCGGTCTTAAAAACATGCAAAACCAAATCTGATTCAGGGGATGTAGCTTTATCAGCGGAGTATTTCCCGTAAGGGGGTGGAATACTTGATTCACTGTGTTGATCTTTAGAATCAGACTATGTAAATTTAGGTTGATAATTTTTATTTGTCGATGAGACAGTCTGCCAGAAGTATCTTCTTAATTTTATAATTTTTTCTAGGTTGAAAAAAGGTGAAATCTGCTTATCGTCTGGATTATTCCTAGTGTTCTTCTGGTTAAGAGCCAGTTTAAATAATGTGGAGTCACCAAGTGAAATATAAAGGTAGCCTTAGAAGGTTTTCAAACTTTGTTCACTATCAAAGAAGGAAAGTGTCAATGTCATTCTTCCCAGGGAAAAAGCTTTGTTTCTCCGTTCACAGGCAATGGCGCCAAAAACATGTTGTTCCTGAGTTTATAATTTAAGGCTCTAAAGTATACTGTCAAGGCATCTTAAAAGATAGAGGAAGTTGAGGACAGAAAAATCAATGATTAAAAGGTGAGGGCTATAATTGGTTTCTCAACTGTCTTTGTTGAAATTCCCAGCTTTCCTGAATGTTGATATCTCTCTCAATTGTCGCCCATGAACGTTCTAACTCAACCCGGTTATTTGTTGTTTGTAAGATAGTGTTAAATAAATTTAGAGAGATGTTGGTTTGATCCGAAAGACCAGTTTCGATGTTAGGCTTCCTTGAAACTGGTACTGTCATGAAGGATAAAGGTAAAGGAGATATAATTATGTGTTTCTTTTTAGGCTTCGTTATCTCTATTTCACAATGTAAAGAGAATGATTTTAAAACCCGAATTAATAGGATGACTAAATTATAGGTCGTTTCCTGTATCTGAGTTAAATTTAAAGGAAAAGAAGCATGCATGATATGAGGAAAAACATAAAGCTATTAACAAGGTGAGGCATCAATTTAAGAGGAATCTCACGTTGTAACAGAATTCTATTATACAAGAAAAATACTAACGAAGCATATGATATTGGAATCTAAACATCTACGGATCTTGTTGTTGGAATTATTAAGACAACTGAGAGGGGGGGTGAATCAGTTGTAAGTGAAATTAAACAATTTTAAGTCTGTTAAAACATTATTAATCTTTCTTCAAGTGGTCATCAACAATATACAGCATATGGACAATAAAATTAAAGAACAACAGTCACACATAAAGTATACACAGAGACAGATTTTCACGAGGAAACCCATAAAGGGAGAAAACCTCTTCTTCTTCGAAATGATA
>ML794084.1:242323-268406 GCA_009831015.1 Picea engelmannii | reverse complement strand
TTCTCATTCTAATCTTCCAGAAGGAAAAATTTGTTCCATCAAACAGAGGGGGCTTAGAGGCTGAAGTTCCTTCATGACTTGTCATGTTTAAGCTTACAGATCTACCTTTGAATAAAAGGAACCCGCTCTGATACCAATTGTTGGAATTATTAAGACAACTGAGAGGGGGAGTGAATCAGTTGTAAGTGAGATTAAACAATTTTAAGTCTGTTAAAACATTATTAATCTTTCTTCAAGTGGTCATCAACAATATACATCATATGGATAGTAAAAGTAAAGAACAACAGTCACACATAAAGTATACACAGAGACAGATTTTCACGAGGAAACCCATAAAGGGAGAAAACCTCTTCTTCTTCGAAATGATAGGCATTCTTTTAAGTTCTGTACATCATCTATAATTGAGCACCAACTCAATGTGAGGCTGCAACCTCTATTTTACAAGCTGCAACTTGTTTGAGAGCACCAACTCTCTGGTTTCTCTAGCACCCACTAGAAGGAAGCACCAACTCCCTGAATATTCCAACACCAACTGGATGGAAGAACCAACTTCTTGAATGTTCCAGCACCAATTGGATGGAAGCACCAACTTTCAGTTACACAGGCTCCAACCTGTATAACAGAGAACACTTGTTCTCCCTTGCACCACCCTGCCACCCTAGTTTCTCTAGCTGCAACCAGATGGAAGCTACAACTTCCTGTGTTCAAGCACCCACTTGAACCTCTGAGGACAACAATCCTCCCTAGCACCTCCCAACCACCCTGGAATATTAATGAATAAATAAACAGTCAACTATGCAGATAAATCAATTCTTACCAATCTTTCTTTGTTCTGTAAATCTGGTCTTCTATAAACTGTTCTTTTGTTCCTCTCTTCCTCTGTCTTTTCAGCAGATATGCTCTGCATCAACTCGTTCTCCCATTCTTCTCTACTTCAACTTATTTTCATCATATTTTACTCTTCACTGACTTTTTTCTCACACTTTGCATCTTCTCCATCTCACACTGCACATACTCTTATTTTTACTTTCTTACAATTTCATTCATTTTTCATACCGAACAGCCAACCTCACGCTGTCTGACTCATTTTCTTTTATACACACACCCACGGCGGTTCCACTTCGCATCTCCTTAGGCACAAGAAAGACAACTGTCCAAACAACTGAAACGCCAACTAATTCGCCATCATGAGTCTGTTTCGCTAACAGATTTGTAACTGAGGAGTTAACTGAGAGAGAGAACAGTAACCCTCCGATATTTGTTCAAATTCACCTGCACCGTTGGGTTGGCTTCATGAGATCTTGCATTCATTTCCTTTAAATCGGGTTTTGGCATTTCGGCAATCCGGTGTTGAGTGTTTCCACACTTCATTTCCCGATCTCCGAAGTTCTGATACAAAACTTATCTGCACTAGCTCCTTCTCCAATATGACTATGGTCATAACCAAGCACCTATGCAAAAAAGCACTTTCGCGATCTCTTATTTCGTGAATTTTAACACTATGCTTCGTTGACCCCAAGTCAGCGAAATTTTGATCGCTTGCCACATGTCCTGTGATTCGACGATCCAGATTTGATCTTGATTCAACGGCTGCGATTGAATCGGGATTTTGCATATCGCGATTTCGACATCCTTGTTGCATTATTTTCTTTGCCTCTCCATATCCCGATTCACGAAACTCCGATATGGTATTAGATCAACGGTCCAGATCTGATCTTGATTTAACGGCTCAGATTACGTCAGGATTTCTCATATCACGATTTCGGGATTCTTGTGATTTTTTCTTGTCTCTCCATGTCACGATTCGTGAAACTCCAATATGAGGTTGGATCAACGGTCCATATCTGATCTTGATTCAATGGCTACGATTGAATCGCAATTTCGCGATTTCAGCATTCTTGTTGCATTGGGTTCTTTGCCTCTCCATGTCGCGGTTTGAAAAACTCTGATATCGAGTTAGATTAACAGTCTAGATCTGATCTCTATTCAATGGCTGTGATTAAATAGTGATTTCACATATCGCGATATTGGGATTCCTGATGTTAATAAACTTTGACATATCAAACTCTCGATCCCCGAAATTTCGACATGGACTGGAATCAACGGTCCAAATTCAACCTTAATCTAACTGCTCAGATTAAATCGCAATTTCGCATATCGTGATATCGAGATTCCTGATGTTAATAAACTTTGACATCTCCAACTCTCGATCCTTGAAACTCCGACATGGACTGGAATCAACAGTCCAGATTCAACCTTAATCCGACGGCTCAGATTAAATCACGATTACGCCCACTTCTCCTTGTACTTTAAAGAACGTGCAGGTTCTTCTTGATCCAATGATGGTCGGGTCCTGCGCTTGGATCTAACATCTGAGATCTGTCCTCATTTTCAGTGCGCTCTTCTTGTCGATCTGACGGCCCTCGTTCTTTCGAGAATTTGAAGGGAATCCAATGATCAGAGATGGACTCCATCATGCCTGATCAACAGTTTAGATTATGCCTGTCTGTTACAAACCTCCTGTACTCATGCCATCTTCATTGTTGTACTTTCCATCAATGACAAGCATTCTCTTCGATCATTGTTGCTCTGTTGGGATCATTGTTGCGCTGTTGGGCTTCCTGAACTTATATTTTGTTCCTGTTTTTATGTCTGTCTGTTACAGACCTCTTGTACTCATGCCATCTTCATTGTTGTACTTGCCATCAATGACAAGCATTCACTGTCTGTTAAATATTTTCCAACACTTGTATCTGTTGTTTACCGATACAGAGAAAAAATTGTAAATGATTAAATAACAAGAATAACAATTTCCACAGTAGAGGTTATACTAAATTGTAGCCAAGCATTCATCAATTAGATATTTAAAAGAAAGATGAGATGACAGGGAAACACATAACTCAAAGGTGATAAAATCTGGAATCTTCAATCTGCATTTCTATTAATTCAGATTCTCTTCAAAATTACTTCGCAAAATGCCTTTTTAGAGAAAGCAAAAAAAGCCTACTTTCAGTCTTTTCTCCTTGTATTTATACAAGGTCATCAATACTTGATGGTTAGCAATCTCCTACTTTTTAGGAGAAAAGTAGTTACAAAACTACAACCTTAACCATTGCATGATTAACTTTTGTTTGTCTATCATTTCAATAGTATAAGATTTCAAACGATACTTCATTGTTTAGATGAAGTTCCTCCCTCCTTTGATGCTATACATCTAATACATTTCTCTAGAAAATGAACAAAATTTCTAGGAGGTGTCGGAAGATCCCTAGTCTCAAACAGATAAAAATTTCTTTGTACCTTTGGAAACTTATCTTCAAAACCTTTATCGGCAAACCTGATCACTTGCAACTTTAAATTGGGTTGTACCAGCCATATGTCTATTAAGTTGCAATCGATTTCCTTCAACTTTGAAATCTCCACCTGAATCTCCTTCAAGCCCTCTTTGCAGTTCAACTATTGTTTCACAATGTTTATCTGCCCCAGTGGCTCAGAGAAATCATTTATTTCAATACCGAACACTTGCTTATCCAAAGAAACAAAGATTCCCTCACAGTCGTCCTTCATTTCTTTGACTATCTTCTTGTTTTCAGACATGTTTGTTTCCCATACCTTAAGCATGATGTCCCCTCTTATCTGTTATGTGACAGAAAGCTTTATATTTTTCGTCATCTCTCTGTTTCCTGAACTTGAAAATTCTTTATGGAAGGTATTCCTTGCTGCTTTAGCCTCCTTTTCCAGTAAAATAATATTATCAAGAGATTTTCTTACCTCCTGAAAGTAATTTTGGATTATCTCTATTTTGGAGATCAATTTCTGCTCCTCGGCTTCTATCTTTGTATGTGCTTCCAACGAGAGGGTCTGGAAAGCCTTTAAGTCTACAACCTGGCCTTCTGTCAAATTTAACTTAGCCTGTAGTTTTTTTACGAGCTCCCTTTGCTGAGTAACCTGCACCTAACTTGCTTGTATCCTTTGGTTCATTTCATCCAGGCATGATTTGAGTGATTGAATTTCTTTCCTTTCAACATCTCTAGCCTGCTCCAAGATTTTATTTACCTCTTCTCTAATTTTTTTCTCAGCATTCTTTAACTGGTCTTGCAATTGAGATATTATGTGGTTACTCTTCTTCATCCTTGTTCTCATGTTTTCCACAATAAAAAGGTTTGTTGTTGCCATGGCTCCCATGGAGCCTGCTACCTCTATAGTGAAATACTCCTCCTCCAAATTCTGTCCATATACTAAGGCCCTATGCTTCTTCACCATACCCCCCTCCCTCATATACATCTCTTGTTTTAGGACAACCTTCCTCTTTTTGCTAAAAAAATAATCAGAAGGAGGGATCTCATCTCTGGAGATAGGGGTGAGATCGCTAACATATATGGCTCCCATATGTGGGAGTCCAAAAGCGGACTGTAAAGGGGTTAAGGAAGCTATGGGACTTCCTAGCTCTGTAGATCTTGTCTCTCCTATGGCCTTATGTATATTGACATCAACAACAGGTGATGAAGGAGGAGTGGACTTACTAGACTCGGGAGGTGTCCTGGGCCTCCTCTCTGCTTTCGTCTCTGGATTTTCTGTCTGTAAGGCCTCTTCAGTTTGTGAAGACCTTTCAGTCTACTATGGAAATTCTTCAGGATTGACTTTATCTTGTGCTTCTTGTCTGAAACCTGGAGGAGTATCTTCTTGTTCCTGATCAAGGGTGATTGCTTCTCCTTCCAGTACTTTGGGCAGGCCACTCTGTCTATGCTTTTGGAAGGTATGAAAACTAGCTTGAAAATCAGACGACAGTGTCTGTACCCTCTCTAAGACCTCCTCATAGGTCCTAGTC
Organism: Picea engelmannii; assembly: GCA_009831015.1. Classification (NCBI taxonomy): domain Eukaryota; kingdom Viridiplantae; phylum Streptophyta; class Pinopsida; order Pinales; family Pinaceae; genus Picea; species Picea engelmannii. The sequence goes on along the minus strand of ML794084.1, from coordinate 263,578 downwards.
CCTTTGTCCATGTCATCACAAGGGGACTTCTCATGTTCATAAGCCTTCATTTTACAGTGGGCCATGTGTTTTCCGACTCACTGGTAAGGGTCGTGCTTCCTGTGTTCGAGGTCCACCAATTTGACCTCCTCCAGCTCTGTCGCTTCAACTTTTGAATGACCCAAGTTGAGTAATGAAAATTTCCCAATCTGAATGGGAAATACTGGCCAAGATTTCTTTTGAGACATCTTTAGTTCTATCCTAATTCCACCTGTTACTATTTGATGAGCTACCTCCCTGCATACCAATCTATCAAGGAGGAATTTAGGGAGTGCATGTGGAGGGATTGAACATCCGAAAACTCTGATGTAGGAGAAATTCTCCTCTATAAACCAGTCAACAACTGCCTTGAGGATTCCTCTGACCAAATCTGAAAAGAGAGGAGGTGTATAGTCATACAGCATCTGATGTAGTGGTATTACCACGAAATGACAGATTTCATAGAATGATTCCTTGGCATTTTCTTCCCAAAGTTTAGAATGATATTCATGAATAGGTTGCGGGTAAGTTGGATTCCAACTCCAATTCATCAAAGGGAAGGGAGTTGAGAAGCATATAGCATCCATGATGTATACAGACGTATAAAAGGCTAGTTGTCGGCCTTTTGATCTTGCAGTTTGATATTCCATGACCTCCTTCACTGTGTTATCGGATAAAATCTTATCCCAATTGAAGTTGTAACCTTCTGCTACCTCATGCAAAAGAGTTACCCATTCTGCAAGGAAGTGGGTAGGACGTTTCTTACCGAAAATTCTACATAACATCATCGCCACATAGACCATATACTCATTTAAAGAGGCTGTGCATAAAAACCATGGGTGTCGGCCCGAATTTTGCTTTGTTTATCCACCAGTCTTTAATTATGCCAGGATACATTTGGTTTGACTCAAAACATTCTTTCTTTTGAAACTCACTCACGAAATCTTTATTATAAATATACTTGGGACTGGGAGATAGTTTATACATTACTTGTATATGTTCTAGTCTGAAAGAGCCAATGACGACCCCTCGGTTGTCCAGAATACTTCTCAGCTGCACGTATGTTCGCTCTAATGCCCAACTGATAATGTCGTTATAAGTTATGAGTCACGGTCGTGTAGCCACTTTATGAAGTTCAGACTCCACTATGTCTCGTAGTTTGTTGTCGGCGTCATGAGGGAAATTCTTAATTTCATAATCTAGAGTTTCAAAAATCTGCCTCTAGGATTTTATGGAATCGATGGCATGCGGTATTGTATCAGATACAACGTCTTCATCTAGACTCGATCTCTCTGCAACTTCCTCACTTTTCTTGGTGGCCTTCTTAGGTGCCATGGTATTTGCACTAGACCATAAACCTGTTTATAGAGAAAATGTGTATGAAACTAGATAAATGCGACTTGCTACAGATGTAAAGGATAAGAATGAAGTTCGAAACACAAGACCTTTATTAACCTTTAATTTGTGTTATAACGAGCGTATTGATACAGGCGATGAAAAATTAATGCTTTAATGGAAAGATATGCCTGGAGATACGCTTTTGCGTCAAAAATATCTTCATTTACCCATTATTAATACTGCAATATATCGGCGATTTCGAAACTGGAATTCTGAAAATCGTTGCCTTCCTCAATTCCCAAAATGCGAAAAAATAGCTTAGTTATCACTAATCATGTTTTGAAGGCAACTTAACTCAAATCTTAGACTTTGTTTAAAGAAAACGTGATTTCGCATTTCGAAACTTCGAGGATCCTGTTGTCAGGGGATATGTCATAAGCAAACCCCGGATCGCAAAATTGCGATGGGATTAGTGAGGCACTAATCATTCATATTGATGTTTTAATTAATCAAGATTAGTGATTAATTATCTTTACTTTTACTTTTCAAAAAATCGAGGATCGGGAGTTCGAAGGATGAGAGTTCGAAAACACTTTAATAGAAAGAATCCCGAATCGCGAAAGATTAAGGGAAAGAATATTGTGTTTAGGAGTTTAATTAATTACGAATTAAAGAGTCTCTTTGTGGAACGCGACGAAAAATGTAACATTTATTTCTTCCCCCCCCTTTTATATTTTTTAATATGTTAAACAGTTTCGAGATTTCAGCACCGAGAAATTGGGATGGTTGAAGATCATACCTCGAGAAAAACTGAATCTCAAAACCCGAAAAAGAACGGAAGACTTTGACTCCCCCTTTTTGGACTAAGGGTGGCTCCATGACTTAGGAAAAGATGAAGCTTTAGTTTTTAAAGGGTAGAAAAATCAAACTTCATGTCAACATTAGGCTCCATCTAGGGATCTCGTCTCCTTGTGGGACGAGAAAAACATGTAGACCAAGTTCCTTCATTGGGTAATGGGGTCAATGATTTGGCTCTGTGAGACAGATTAGGAGAAAAATCGAACAAGATTAGGGTCTCAACGTTAACTTTGAAAACCCTTCAAAAACAAAAGTTCTGACTATCTCGAGCTAGGTTTTCAATAGATTTCTTCTCTTGAAACTGATCTCAAATCTGTGTAAGATAATCAAAACCAAATAAACCATCTTATCAGGTTTCACATGATTCCGTTTGCATCAAGGTAAGTATTTGCGTTGTGTCCGGTAAGGAGATCCTAGAAATCTATGATAAAATCCAACCGAAAAGAAGAGAAATTACCAGAGCATCTTGTAACTCACGTATAACAACTTTTATCAGATACGAGGATATTGTTTCATTGCCAACGAGCCTATTCAGTACCCCGGTGAAGTTATCCGACTTCCCACACTGAATTTCCTTTCACCACATCATTATTTCCAAGCATTTAAATGCTGATATGAGGGCAATCAATATAATGAATTTCCTTTCTTCATCTCTTTGAACTAAATGGGGGCAATCAATATTGAATTTCCTTTCACCATCTGTCTGTACTCATTTTTTAATTTTTTTTTTGAAGTGGGGGTAATCAATGAGTATGCAATACACTCGGGAAGATATCTGGTTGAAAAATAATCAAAGTCTGTCAACTCATTTAAATAGCTCTAGGTTAATCTTCTCACCTACCTTCAAAAATCATGGGCTTCAGAGAACTTCTTAAGGGAAACTTTTTGACCTTTAGTCTAGGGAACGTCCTTGAGAAAAACCGTTCAGTTATTCCTGTTAGCTTAACTAATAAGGTTAGGATTAACCTAGACATGTTTATGATCCAGCCAAAGTCAAAGAACTAAAAACACAACCTACTCTTTTTCTTGAAAGTTTGTTCGAGAGTTTTCATGACCAAAGAGAGACCCCTCTATTCTCAGGAAACTTTATGATTTGACATCCATGGTTAGGCAGGAAAAGGATTTACTGTGGTCAAGGGGAGGGTAAAGGGGGTTTTAGAAAAACTATTGTACACATGACTATTTTTAGAGACTTTCTTAATTATCTTTTAAAACCTTTTCTTAAGTCCCCTTTTCTATTATTTCAAAAACTTCTTTGTGTGAGATTTTTTTTTTTTTTTTCGACAAAAATGAATCGATGATTTATTTCATTCGTACTTCTTAGGACTTTTATCTCAAATTTTTAAAATGGGGTTTCATACCTATTATCTCCTATATTTCCATCCTAAAGATTACTCGTTCATTACCTTTTTCATTATGAGATACTTGATAGGAATACCTGCGCATGTCGCCTTTCAGTACCTCGGGTTCACTGTTTTGTGAGAAACTTTCCCTGCGAATAACATAACATTATAATCATTAGGAAACATCATGAAAGAAACTTTTATTTATTTATTTTATTTTGAATATATATATATATATAATACAAAAAACATGAAAACAAACTGGTATGTACAATGATAATTCAGAAACACATTATTGCATGAAGTGTTTAAGATGTCGCTCATTTATAGGGGTATTGAGAATGTCTCCATCCAGTTTTCTAATAAGCAAGCATTTTTTCCTTCAAAGGCCGAAATCATGTATGTACCAGACCAGATTGGATCGAATTTGCCATGTTTTCCAATGTCTTCTTTCCTGGCTTCCCATTTTAGTCTAGTGAAAGTGAGACATTGTGTTACAACTCCTATTTAAGTTTGAATAAAATATGAGAGTGCTCATGAGCAATCGATTGGAGAACAAATCCTTAAACATAATTTATGGTTTTGATGGTAGCCATAGGGTTTGCGTAGGAGACTCATGCGTAGGTGGCCAAGTGGAATACATGTTATTAGTAAAAGGACACTCCAATGGATGGGTATCGCCCTTCGGTTTATTATTCAGAGGACTCTCCCACAGAGTCGGATATTTTTGCATCAATGGATCACCTTGGGGTTCGATATTCATGTGGATATGAGGGGGAGGCACATGTTGCTAAAGGTGATGTCATTTCTTTGTATCAGTCCTATGCTATGGATTCAAACAGATCTAGATCTGAGTACCACTTTTCGGATCTTGGTCATCAGGTCGGAGTACACTCATTGGAGAACACATATGACCCTCTTCTCTCTAAAGATGATATTATAAACCTTTCCTTTTATCCCCTAGTACATCGTTTGTCATCATTAAATCTTCAAGATATGGATGTCAAGGGTTTAATGGGCATCTTTTGTTTCATAGGTGATCATCTTTCTATCAACGAACTCAAGGGTGGGGATGCCTTAAGTCATAGGTAATTAAATGGAAGCATAGGTGTGTGGTTCGATCTCTTGGAGGCTCGATAAAGTTGGTTGTGGGGCGAGATTTAAAAGTTAAACAAATCAAAGAGATGGAGGGCCAAGTCCTCAGGGGTTAATTTAGTGGCTAGATAATCTTGATGGCCTCTCTATCTGGGTGGATAGAATCACATTGGAAGCTAGTTCTAGGTTATTCACCCATTTTCATCTGGTATCCTAGGGGTGGATTGGGTTCATGTTCTGTGAAAAAGAAGGTTATTAGAATAATTGGTGCAAGATGGTACTTGGATCATCACCTCCTACGTGTAAAATAATGGCATCCACTTTTTGATTCAAAATAAGAGGTAGTATCAAAGTTTACGACCTGAATAAAATTTCCTAATTTACAGTTGGAGTTATGGTCTGATGAGGGCCTAAATTCCATAGGGGAGTCGTTGGGTTCATTCATCACTTCTTATAATAGTTATAAGTCTAGCCTCCAGAGGTCAGTGGCACAAATATTGGTGGAGTTGGACCTCGGACAAGGTATTTATGAATCTATTAGTTTGGTTTAGGGGGGACACAAAATATGTTCAAATATTAGACTATCTGAACATTTTGTTAAGATGTTCTAGGTTCCATGGGGTTGGTCATATTCTCGTCAACTATCATCTAGATTTTCGGAAAAAAATTCAGGGATTTTCCTATGTTGTAGAATTTTCAAAGGTTCCTTCCTCCTTGGGCCAACCCAGGAAAGGAAACCCTTGTGAGGGGGAAAATGACTTGTAGGAAGGATATTGTAAGTATATTCTTGAGAAACATTATGAGACTCTATCGGTATTTGGGTCAATGGACACAAATATTGGAGAGGTTCTCATCCCTTTAATTGGTGGTTTCAAGGATGAGAATGTGGGCTTCAAGCTTTCGGATTTCTTGGTTGAGGGAATCGGTATGTCTACAGCACGATGGAGTAAGATTGAGTCACTATGGAATACAAGTTCCCTTACATCTAAAATTGCAAGCAAGTCAAATATCTCCTCCCTCCCTCCCCTTTCTCCCTATTCCTCTAGTCCTGAGTCTGTTTCTAAGAAAAATGTGCATCTCCACTTTCCTTCTTGTGAGTAGAAGGCTCCTTCATTTTGTTCATCGTGTCCATCGAGTGTTTCTTTAGTAGTGGATTTGGGAAATGATTTGGATTGCTCCATTACCTGGTCAAATTATCAGGCTCTTGATTCGTCCTCTGGTTCTATGTCCCCTTTCTTGGGCAGAGATCCTTACTTGCTTAGACCAAGCACCTCCCTGTGGGTTGATATTTTTGTTGAAGGTATGGGGTGCAACCTGGTAAAAGACTCGGGACCTAGAAGGGAGGCCCTTGAACACGCCAAATAAGGGAATTTGGAGAAGTATCACAAGGCCAGTAACACCTTCTCTCTAGGGTTTTTAGAGCAGGAAAAACCCCTTCTTTAGTTAACCCATGAAAATTTTGTCTTCCAACATTTATGGTCTTGGGGGAAGGGCCAAGAAACTATCCCTTCATCACCTTATTGAAAAAGATATTTTGTTTATGGAGTTAGTCCAAGAATCTATAGGTTCTTGTGATATTTTGATTCTGAAATTGGAGAAGTTACTTTTGGGTTGGACCTTTATCGGAATTGATTATGTGGGTAATTTGGGGGTTCTAATTATGGGTTTGTCTCCTTAATGTAATTTGATAAATTATTTTTCCATTCCTTCAAGTATTTGTACCGATATATTTGGTTTGGAAAGGAATCATGAGTTTATAGTTCTTAACTTATATGGTTCATATGAGAGCAGAGAGGCTTTCTAGTCTCGTATCTTTGGATTGCAGTGCTTAAGTTATGATGAGTTAATTATTAGAGGAGACTTAAATTTTATGGTCAACAAGAAGGAGATTTGGGGTTCTGCAGCTAAAGAGGACAAATTGGATCCTTTTTTCTGGGATATAACTTAACGCCTTGGCTTGATTGATGTCAAACCAATTCTTCTTCAACCTATATGGATAAATAATAGTAAAATTTTTAGACCATGTTTTGGCCTCTCTTGATCTACTGGAAAATGTTGGGTTATACCAAACATGGGTGGGTTCGGTTTGGGCTTCTGATCATTTACCTATCCTCCTTGAATTGGGGTGATCCTCTAAGCAGCTTGGGTCCTCGTTCAAGTACAACTCTATCTGGGTGGAATTGGATGAGTTTAAATCTTTGGTTCATGATAATTAGCAAGCATATCCACTAGATCCTTATCATTTATAAAGTGCATAATTTGTTACAAACTTGAAACAACTTAAGGATCTCATCATTGCATGGGATAAATAAAGGTGGAGGAAATCAAATATGGAGCTACAATCTATCATGGACTAGTTAGAATGCATATTCTATATGCAAAGGGGGGATGTCAAAGTTGTGGGTGAATATATATTATTCTAATCTTGAAGGCTCTCTCTACTTTTGGAATAGGACAAGACTTGGAGACTTAAAAGTCATGCAATATGGATGGAAGCAAGTGATCAAAACACCAATTTTTTTTAGAGATTCACCAATCACAGAAAAAACAAAAAATTTATATCGGAATTGGAAGATGAGAATGGGAATTTAGTAACGGGGTTAAAAAAATGTTCTTCACTTGGTGTCAACCATTTCAATGGCCTTTTAAAAGAACCAAAGAAATTGAGGATGGACTATGTTCTAAAACAACTAGCTTTTTTCCCTTCTTTTATTGATGAAGAAACAAATGTAGAATTGTTCTGTGAGATTTCCATAGAAGAATTAAAGGGGGTTATCTCTTCCTTCAAAACAGACAAAATTGTTGAACTAGATGGTTGATCCATCGAATTATTTGAACAATTATCTTTGAAATCGTGGGCAACAATTTGTTGCATTTGGAAGAAGAGGTTTGAACCTCACGTTATCTCTTTCAATGTTTCAATTACACATTCATAGCGGTCATTTCAAAATCAGATCACCCAATTACTTTTTGTGATTTTAGACCAATTGCTCTTTGTAATAGCTCATAGAAGGTCATTTAAAACTGGTTCTCGCAAATTTCATTTCTATGGATCAGTTTGGTTTTTTAAAAGGTCAACTAATCCATGAAGTAGTTGGGTCTACTCAAGAAGTAGTGCAGACGATAAAATTTGAGAAGTGTCTTACTTCGGTCTTCAAGATCGATCTGTCCAAAGCCCATGACAAGGTTTCTTGTTTATTCATGCATCTCATGTTGCTTCATATTGGTTTTGATTTACAATTGGTTAAGTGGATCATGGCATGTGTCTCTTCTGTCTCTTTTGCAGTGTTCATAAATGGGTCAGGTTCACCATTCTTCCATCCAGCTCATGGCCTCCATCATGGATTCCCTCTCTCTCCTTTTTTATTCCAAATGGTAGTTGATGGCCTTAGTAAGACAATATCAGAAGTAAAAAGACTAAATGTTTTTCATGGTATTCATTTGGGTCGTTCTGAAATTCTTTCTCATTTGCTTTTTGTAGATGATATCCTCATATTTTATTCATGCACAAACTTAGATGGAAAATGCTTAAAATGTATCCCAACGCTTTTGTGTGATGCGACGGGTAACGTCATCAACTCTGAAAAATCAACTATTCTCTTACCAGAAGGTTGAGATCAGTATCGTTGCATCTTCTCTCCTCTTTTTTTATTTCTCAATTCAGGAGTTGGGAGAAAGTTTCAAATACTTAGTATTCAAACTTAAACCTAAAAAATATGGAGTTGGGGTTGGGCCTGGTTGGTGGCCATTTCTTGTACTTTCCTGGTGGCCATTTCCTGACTTGGAATCTTTCAACATGGTTTTGTCCATTTCATGTATTGTTTTGTTCTTCCTTTCGGAAACTCCATTTTGTTGAGGTGTCCTAGCTATTGAGAACTTTCTTTTTATTCCATGTTCGTCACAGAAATCCATGAATTTTTTTGATGTAAACTCTCCTCCATTCTCTGATCTCAAACACCTGATTTTCAAATATATCTCAGTTTCAACCATCTCTTTGTCTATCTTGAAGTGTTTGAATGTCTCTAACTTCTTCCTGAGAAAGAAAATTGCAGTCATTCTTGTGTAGTCATCAACCAATAGCTTAAAGTAATGTTCGCCATTCAATCCCTTCGCTCTTGTCGGTCCACATAGGCCAGTGTGTACAATATCCAATAGTTTTTTCGTGGATTACTCTTTTGATTTGAACTTAGTCCTGGTTTGTTTTCCTTGTAGACAATGTTCACATAGAGTATTTGTTGGCTTTGAAATATTAAACATTTCTTTCACTGCTTACTTTCTGCTGATTTTGACAAGGTTATCAAAGTTAATGTGACCTATTCTTATGTTCCTAAGCCAACTTTCATTTTCCTTCCCTAAGAAACATATTTCCTTTCCAATTTCATTCAGGACATATATGTTGTTTTGGGTTCTTATAGTTGTAGCCACTAGTTTGCCTGATCCTTCTTTCATTATCTCACATTTTTTTGAGCCAAACAAAATTTGGTGTCCTTGATCACGCATTTGACTTACACTTAGAAGATTGTGCTTCATATCTTCGACCAATAGAACATTTTCTACCTTGGCATGTTTGCTTCCAAGATTGATTGTGCCTCTACCTATAACTTTGGTTGAGTTATCCTTTTCAAACAAAATTGATCCATATTGTTCCTTCTTCAAGGTAAAAAACATGTTCTTATCACCTATCATATGCTATGAATAACCATTGTTAACATACCACCCACTTTTTTTTTGTTGCGCTTGTAGAGAAAGTGAGCATTCTTCAGTTTTGAATTGATCATGCTTCCTTCTCCATATCAATTGTGGTTCATGTTTATGACTATTGATATTCTTTTTTGGTTCCCTTTGAAGAACAGTCGGCCTACAATATTTGGCCATGTGTCCAAAATTGTTGCACTTGTAGCACTCTACTTCATTACATATTGAACCAAAAATGTTGTGATTTATGTTATGTGCTTCATGTGACTTTCTGGGATAACTTTTTCTCGGGTATCCTTCATAGTTTTTTTTGTTCTTAGCATAGGCTCTACAGTTTGCATCTGTGTCCAAAATTGTTACACGAATAACATAAGCCAAGAAAAATAGTCTGATACCTGGATGTAGGGGATCTTCTGAATGGTGTTGCTCTTCTGAAGTCTTCTTATTCTTGAGATGTTGTTGACTATTGATTATGTATTCTGAATATTCTAGGTGTTCCATTTCCTCTATGATTTACTTCTTGATTCTTCTTGTATTATTCTTTCTTTATAGTACCTCCGACCATTTTTTCATAGTTAGTTTGTTTTGCTTCTTGTTTTTTCATCTTGGAGCTCGAACCTTTCTCAGTTTGCATCTGGTTGTATCCTAGCCTGGACTTTTCATAGTATGGCCTTTGATTGTTGATGATCTCATCCAATATTTTGGTGCTATTCTACTACATATCTTTCTTCTAAAAATCTTTTCTTAGAGTGACTATTTCTTCTTCCAAGATTTCAATCAACTTCTCCTTTTCTTATAACCGACTTCTGCGTGTTTCTTCAATCCTTTTATCTTCTTCTACCTAGATTTGTAACTTTGTGATTATTTTCTCGATTTATTCCAAGTTGGAATTATGAGATCCTTCTTTCATCTTTAATTCTTCCTTGAGTGACTTGTTTTTCTTTCTTTCTTTCCTTAGTTCTTCTAAGGCACTGATTAATTCTTCTATGAGATCGACTTTGCCTTATTCTTTAGAATCTTCTTCATCATATTCTACTGCCATGAATAATACTCTCTCTGAATCACTATCACTATCATCATCCTCTTCTGATGAGGAGTTGTCTTGCTTTGAGTAGAAACTTTTCTTGAAGAATTTATTTTTGTTTCTTCTCTTGTCTCCTTTTTTTTATTTTTCTTTTTCTTCTTAGGATCTTCTTCTTCATCACTACCTTTATTATTAGAATAAGGACATTTATAAGCAAAGTTACCAATACCATAAAAATTAAAACATTTCAATGGAAGCATACCTTTGTACTTGTTAGTTCCTATTTTCAACTTTCTTATGAAGTTTTCCACTTCTTCATCTTCCTTTGAAGCATCGTTGAAACTACAATCTGGTTTTGACTTTTGTTTGTTCTACTTCTTTGTCTTCTTGGATTCCTTGATCGTTGTTTCCTTCATGACTGGGTTCTCTTGTTCTATCCTCATTTCATAAGTTGTGAATATTCAATGTAGCTCATCCATTCTTAAATTGTCAAGATCTATTATTTATTACATGGTTGATATCTTAGGATCAAATCTCATAGGGAGAGATCTTAGAACCTTTTGAATGACCATTGATTCATCAAGTTCTTCTCCCATCCCTTTAATAGTGTTCAATGTTTCATCAAATCGTAGAAAGTAGGCTACAATGTCTTCATCTTCCTTCATATTCAATTGTTCAAACTTAGCTCTGAGGATTTGAAGATTAGCTCCTTTGAATTTGGAATCTCCTTCGTAAATATTTTGAAGTTTATCCCAAAGATTATTTGCAGTGTTGCAGTGCATAACCTTGATAATACTGAATCATCCAAACTACTCAAACTAGTGCATTTATCCTTTGAATTGTTTTCGATGAGTTTCTTTCCATATTTGTCAGTTGGGAGAGAGGTTGGCGTTGTATATCCATCTACTATTGACTTCCAAACATCAAATCCTTGTTCCTATAAAAAGGTTTTCATATTTTTACTCCAAAAGGAATAAGTCTGACCATCAAACCTTGGTGCTCCAATCTTAGTGTATTTGATGCAGGAGCATCGTCAAAAAGCACACGTGAAGAGACAACTCAGCGCCTTAGTGTGCCTTTGAATCATTTTGGAATATGAAACACTAGTGTTTCCTGCAAATCTATCTTGAACTGATTTTAAACTAAAGAATATCAAAATGCTTGGGAGAAAATGATCGCAAGTGATCTAGGATTTTCACTCTTAGACTTTAATGTAATGGTTCTTAAGGGGTAGTTAGCTTCTTTCAAGAAGATAGGTAGTCGAAGGGAACCCTAGGAACCTTCTTGTATATGTAGATGCATTGTATGCCCGAATGAGGTAGTTGGAGGAGTATTGTTACTGAATAGGAGGTAGCTGCAAGTTAGTTAGAAATCTTCATAGGAAGAAATAGGATATAGAATAGTTCTTTGAGGGAGCTTGAGAGAGATAAGACTATGTTATAGTCTAGCCTGCACATATTGTAATCACACATTCATCTTAATAGAAAGAAAGCAATTTTTCCTCCATATGAAGTTTTTGTTTGTTTATGTGTATCTGATGAATGTTATCTATGTGTGTTTATGTATGTTGTAGATGCATGATAGGTTTCATCTATAGTAGGAAGATATACTTCTTTATCTTTTTGAGTTTGAAATATCGTTCTGGGTTCTTTAGGTTGTGCAAGGAGTGCACAACAGAACATTGGAATTTTTGTAACCAACGCAAGGAGTGCACATCTTAACTCTGTGGAGTCAGAAAAGAATGTGCCAAGAGGGTGCACCATAGTGATAACAACTCAGGGGAAGCCTCTAGGTTGTTGAATATCATAGAGGAGAAATTGTGCAGAGGAAGCATGGAGAGACAGAGTCACTGAGAACTATGTATAACTTTTCCAGGCGGTCATCGAGCAGGTGCAAGTGTGCACAAAGAGAACTCTCTGCCGAGTTCAAGAAGGAGAATATTGGAGAAGTATATTCACTGAGTTATTGGATACTTAGGAGGAAGACCTGTGCAAGGAGTGCACCAGGCCAACACTTAGACAAGACGTTGAAGGAAACCATCTGAAGGCTCAATCGAGCGCAAGGAGTGCACAGAGGTGAACTTGTTCAAGTTCAAAAGATCAGAAAAGTGTTGAGTTGTCAAGGAGGCACCAGAAAAGTCCTTTGAAGGAAGCAGAAGGGCCAAGACCCTTTAGAGTTCCAATCCAGTTTAAACTTCATGACAGACAACGCAAGGAGTGTGCGCAGAAGTGAACTTATTCCAAGATTCACAAGCTCAAGAGGAGTAGTGAAAATTTTCATGCAGAGTGCAAGGGTGCACCAGTGTCGAGCACAATCTTCTTTTTCAAAGATCAGGAGGAAAAGCGGAGTCGATACCCTCTCAACCGGTTTCGCAGAAGAAGGTTTGAAAACCAAAACCTTTGAACACTTAGAAAATTTTCCCAAGTCTAGGAGAACGAAGAAGTCCAAGAGTAGGAGTGAAAACAACCGTTAGATCGACTGTGGGAAGAGATTTGGGTCGTTCGGTCTACGTCCAGACACCATAAGGAGCACGTCGAGGAGGAGAACAGATCCCAACCATTGGATCTGAGAGTGAGGGATTGACATCCTCCGGATCCAGTTAAAGTACATGAACCTTAAGCCCTTTGAGAGTGCACAAGAGAGCGGACTTGCTGAAGTCTCGAAGCCAGTCGGGACCATCCATCATCCAGGGTGACAGATCGTAGAAGATCTAAGACTCCTGAGAGGAAGTACTTCGGCATTTCTAGGATAAGCAGAAAGAAAAAGTGTCAAAGAGTCGAAGGCCAAAGTAGATCCTGGTCGTTGGTCGCCAGGAGGGTACATGTCAAAAGATCTGAGTCTTCAGATGAAAGCACTCCAGGAGGAACGAGTGCCTAGGATTTTGAGAATCCCGAACCCCGAAGAGTCGAAGTAAATATGGATCGTCAGATCCAGAAAGACACGTGTCGACGGATCGTGAGCTCCAAGAGGAATCGGAGGTGGAGTGTTGAAACTCCCTAAGCCTGAATAACCAAATTAGTTGTGGGTCATCGATCTGCAGGAGGACATGCGTCAACCGATTGTTTACTCCAGGTAAACCGCTCCAGGAAAAAGCGAGCGTGGAGAAGTTGAGAATTGATATTTTTGAAACCCGAAGATCCAAAGTGAAGCATAGTCATCCGATTCAGAAGGATGCGTGGCAGAAATCCATGGACTTCGGGTGAAGACCCGAAGTGAATCATAGTCATCGATCTGTGGAAGACACACGTCAATAGATCGCAAGCTTCAAATAAAAGCATCTTGGGGGAAAGTGAAAGTTGAGAGTTGATATTTCCAAAGTCTGAAGTCCCGAAGTGAGCTAGGGTTGTCGATTTGAGGAGGAAACGTGGTCAAAGATCTTCCACTGCGGAGAAAGTAAGGTTTGAGAGTTGAAAACTCTCAAATTCGAATTGCGAAGCAAATCACGACTGTTTATTTGAAAGGGACACACGTCGATAGATCGTAAGGATCTGAGAATGTGTGATCCAAAGAGAAGGAAGGAAAGAAGAGATAGATTCTACCCATTGATCAAGAGGCATCGCCCGAGATTGAAGATCAATGGTCACGCTTGATCGCGGGGCCAGAAAGTGCTCAGACGTTAAAAGTTGGAGAGAAAGCCGCAATTGAAACCACAGTATTGGCAAAGGAATATGTAGCAGCTGGAGGTGAAATGCGGGGAGAAAATTGGTGTGGTCTCAAACCACTTTTGGTCGCTCTGCAATCGCGTGTTTATGTGAGGTCATATCCCGAGGTCACATGTAGGAAGGGGCCTACTAGAAGGAGATAGCGCCCATGAATAGAAAATTTTCAAGAGTGCTAGAGAAAGGACCCGTGGGTTTCACAAGACCTGTGCATTTGAAGGAAAGGGGACTTGTGTAGATTTATTGGGGTCTAATAAAGGCCTGAAGAGTCAATCCAGTTCCTTGATTTGAATGTTCCTAGACCGGGAGGTCGTACAGCCCCGAGGAGAGAAGGGGGGTCTACATTAAGTGGTATCAAATCTTACGTTCGTCTGTATATTTCAGGCAAAGGAGATGAAGGAGATATTATGACTACATCAAGTAGTACCAAGAGCTGAATTTTGTCTGCAGATCGTAGGAAAAGGTGAAAAGGTCAATAGAGATAATCTGATGACATCAAATGGTATCATAAGTTGAAGTTCTCTGTAGACAGCAGGTGAAGAGAGACAGAGTATTGATGGTCTATAAAGATTGTTGCAAGGTGTGCAGCAAATGGTAGACAACCAGGTGGGATGAGGTAAGAGGAATATGGATATTGAAGGCCATAGGTGTGGTCAAGACAAGGACCACCAAATGAGAAGTAAAGAATAAATTGACAAGGAGATCATTGAGATAAGAGAAACAATGGAACAACTGACATTGAATTTGCAACAAGAAGCAAAGGTACACTGGAGGTACGAATGGCCTCTGAACAGGAAGGCAAAATGGCTTGTTCAGAAGTTGTTGGCCAGAAAGCAACAACAGGTAGTAAGGAGTTGGTTGAGGCATGTTGAAAGCCTCATAGACACAGAGGAAGTGGTTTACATATGTGAACCAGAAGTCGGAAGAACCCTCAATGATGATGAAGAGAGATCAGTTAAAGGTATCATAAACTACTAAGAGGGCAAAGATGAATTTTTAAATTTCTAGGAGGGAAATGAGATGAGATCAATTGAGGATCTCATAGAATGTTGGGAGGGCAGTGATGAAAATTCATATTTCTAGATGGGCAATGAGATGAGATCAGTTGGAGATCTCATAGACTGCTAGGAGAATAGGGGAGAAATCCTATATTTCCAGGTGGGCAAGGGAAGTAGAATGAGACTGTCTGAAAGTCTCAGGAGCTCAGAGGAGAGTTCATTTCAACAAGCAATGTTGACAGGTGACAGGGAGTCAGAAGTAAGACCTCATATGTATGAATATTCGTGTGGGTTTGTTGACCATGTGGATGAATATGATGATAAGTTAAATGCTTCCACCATCAAGGAGGAGGATCAGAGGCGCATTTTGATCGTCGGGAGAATCAAAATATTCCTTCCAAACTTCTAAGCAGAGGCTAGCATAAATGTTGCAGGTGAAGCAACAGAAGGAAAACCAACAGAGACTGTCAAAGAGGAGGATGAGAAGGAGAATACGTTGATGTTTTCCCCAACAGAAGGAGAAGAGAATTTAGCAGAATTGCTCAAAATTTTCAGTCGGGACGCTGAACATGAGATGACTGCAGCATTGAAGCCTGCAGAAGAAGGAGAAGTAGACAACATGGATTTTCCTGAGTTGTATGAAGAATTGGAGGCCCTGGAGAGAAGGGTGATAGTGAAAAGAAAGCACATCCAACATATCAGGTTGGAGACAGATGGAGGAGCATACCAACCCAAGGAGAAGCTGGAGGAAGTTGGAGTTTAACCAACATAAGAGGAGATAACATAAGTCTATCTTTCAGAGGAGGAAGATGAGAAGCAACTCAGTGGTGAGACTGCAAAACTGGAGTCTACAGCAGAGTGGCCAACTAGTACCACAGGAGGTGAAGATAACATGAAGGTTCAGATTGATCAGATTGGTAAAATGGAGGAAGAGCACACATTTCAATGTGCCCATGAGATGGAGAAAGAAGAGAATTCATAAGAATGACTCGAATTTTTCAGCCAGGAAGTTGAGAAGGAGATAAATGTAGAATGTGAATATATAAAAGAGGAGAAAGCAACAGATAGAATGGATTTTGTTGATCTGTGTGAAGAACTGGAGGCCCCAGAGGGAAGGGTAAATATGCAAAGTCAGCTAATCCAACACGTCAAGTTGGAAATTGATGGAAAGGAGATACAACAGAATGAGATGAAGGATAAGAGTCAGGCAGTAGATCAATTGGACAAAGAAATAGAGGATATAAAGAGATTGATGTTGGAAGCATCACAAGAAGAAGTCAACAGAGAAGGATGGAATAGAAGAGGACCTGCGGGAGCAGCAGTGCAACAGAGACAACAAGAAAGAGGAGCAAGTGGACAGCTCCAATTTTAGGTTTGGGACCCTGGACGATATCAATAGCATAGCAGAGGGAGACATGAGCAGGAGCTCATGATTTTCCCATCTATACTCCCTTGATGCAGACCCTCCTTCTCTCCTTGGGGTTGTGTTACCTCTCAGTCTAGGATCGTTCAAATCAAGGAGCCGGATCGACTCTTTGGGCCTTTATTAGACCCCAATCAATATACACAGGTCCCCTTTCCTTCAAAGGCACAGGTCTTGTGAAACCCGTGGGCCCTTTCTCTAGCGCTCTTGACACTTTTCTATTCACGGTCGCTAGCTCCTTATGGTAGGCCCCTTCCTGTATGTCACCTCGGGGCATGACCTCATGTAAACATGTGATTGTAGAGAAGCCAAAATTGGTTTGAGACCACACCGATTTTATCCCCGCAATTCACCTCCAGCTGCCACGTATTCCTTTTCCAATACTGTGGTTTCAATTGTGGCCCACTCTCATACTTTTAACATCTGAGCACTTTCTGTCACCGTAATCAAGAATGACCATTGATATTCAATCTCGAGTGATGCCTCTTGATCAACGACTATAATATATCTCTTCTTTCTTTCCTTCTCTCAAAATTACATGTTCTCAAATCCTTACGATCTATCGATGTGTGTCCCTTTCGAATCAATGGTCGTGATTTTCTTCACAATTCAGGTTTCAGAGTTTTCAACTCTCAAACCTTACATTCTCCATAGTTTCATATCTCTGGCCATGTGTCCTCCTCAAATCAATGGCCCTAGCCCGCTTCGGGACTTCAGACTTTGGAAATCTCAACTCTCAAATTTCGCTTTCCCCCAAGATGATTTTTATTAGAAGCTCATGATATATTGACGTGTGTCTTCCATAGATCGACGACTACGATTCACTTCAGGTATTCACCTGGAGTCCACAAATTTCTTCCACGCATCCTTCTGAATTGGATGGCTACAATTCGATTCAGATCTTAGCGTTTCGAAAATCTCAATTCTCAACTTCTCCACGCTTTCTTTTTCCCGAAGTATTTTACCCAAAGTACATAATCGGTTGACGTGTGTCCTCCTACAGATCGACGGCCCCCAGCTACTTCGACTATTCGGGCTTTGGGAGTTTCAACACTCCACCTTCTCTTCCTCCTGGAGCTCACAATCCATCGACGCGTGTCATTCTGGATCTGACGGTTCATATTTACTTCAGCTCTTCAGTGTTTGGGATTCTCGAACTCCTACACACTTATTCCTCCCGGACTGCTTTCACCCAAAGACTCAAATTTGTTGACATGTACCCTCCTGGCAACCAACAGCCAGGATCTACTTCGACCTTTGACTCTTTGGTGCTTTCTCTTTCTTCTTATCCAAGAAATCCTGAAGTACTTCCGCTCTGGAGTCTCAAATATTCTGCCCCCTGTCACCCTGGATGATGGACAGTCCCGACTAGCTTTGGGACTTCGGGACTTTGGAAAGTCTGCTCTCTTGTGCACTCTCAAAGGACTTAAGCCCCGTGCACTTTACCTGGATCCTACAGATGTCGATCCCTCGTGCTCAGATCCAATGGTTGTGATATGTTCTCCTCCTCGACGCGATCCTTCTGGTGTCTGGACGTAGATCGAACGGTCCATATCTCTTCCTGCAACCGATCTAACGGTTGTTGTCGCTCCTCCTCCTGAGCTTCTTCATTCTCCTGGACTTGGGAAAATTTTCTAAGTGTTCAACGGTTTTGGATTTTGAACCTTCTCCTGAGACACAGGTTGAGAGGGTCTCAACTCCACTTTTCCTCCTGAGCTTTGACAATGAAGATTTTCCTTGACCCTGGTGCACCCTTGTGCTTTGTGTGCAAATTTTCACTACTCTTCCTAAGCTTGTGAATTTTGGAATAAGTTCACTTATGTGCGCACTCCTTGCGTTGTCTCTCTTGAACTTTAAACTAGCTCAGAACTCTAAAGGATCTCGACCCTTCTGCTTCCTGCAAAGGACTTTTCTGGTGCCTTCTTGGCAACTCAACACTCTCCTAAGCTTTCGAACTTGAACAAGTTCACCTCTGCGCACTCCTTGCACTCGACTAAGCCTTTAAACGGCTTCCTTCAACGTCTTGTCTAAGTGTTGGCCTGGTGCACTCCTTGCACAAGTCTTCCTCCTGAGTATCCAATATTCAGTGAATATCTTTCTTCGATATTCTCCTCCTTGAACTCGACAGAGAGTTCTCTTTGTGCACACTTGCACCTGCTCGATGCCTGTTTGGCATAGTTCTACAGAGTTCTCAGTGACTCTGTCTCTATGTGCTTCCTTTGCACAGTTTCTCCTCTACGGTATTCAGCAACCTAGAGGCTTCCCCTAAGTTTTTATCACTATGGTGTGCCCTCCTGGCACGTTCTTTTCTAACTCCACAGAGTTCAGAAGCGCATTCCTTACATTGGTTACAAAACTTCCAATGTTTTGTTGTGCACTCCTTGCACAGCCTAAAGAACCTAGAATGATATTTCAAACTCAACAAAGATAAAGAAGTATATATTCCTATTGCAGATGAAACCTATCATGCATCTATGACATACATAAACACACACAGATAACATTCATCACATACACATAAACACACAGAAATTTCATATGTAGGAAAAACTACTTTCTTTCTATTAAGATGAATGTCTAATTACAATATGTGCAGGCTGGACTATAACAGAGTCTCAGCTCTCTCAAGCTCCCTCAAAGAACTATTCTATCTCCTATTTCTTCCTATGAGGATTTCTAACTAACTTGCAGCTACCTCCTATTCAGTAACAATACTCCTCCAACAACCTCATTCAGGCATACAATGCATCTATATATATACAAGAAGGTTCCTAGGGTTCCTCCTGACTACCTGCCTTCTCGAAAGAAGCTAACTACCCCTTAAAAATTGTTACATTAAATTCTAGGAGTGAAACTCCCATATCATTTGCGATCATTTGTTCCCAAGCGTTTTGATCTTCTTCAGTTTTCAATCAGTTCAAGAAAGATTTGCATGAAATGCCGGTGTTTCATATTCTAAAATGATTCAAAGGCACACTAATGTGTTGAGTTGTTTCTCCATGTGTGCTTGTTGACGATGCTCCTGCATCAATATTCCATGATCTCCTTCCAGTGGTTAAATTGTTTCTTGAAGGACCTTCTCTGATACCAATTGTTGGAATACTAAGAGGGGAGGTGAATCAATATGAGCACTAATTCCACTTTTAACCACAATATAGTATCTTCAAATTTATCAATAGTGTTCAATAGTTTATCATTAGCATTAAATATATCATTAGAAACATAAATAAACAGTGTATAATAATCAATCACATAAACATAGTACACCAGAATTTACGTGGAAACCCAAATGGCAGAAAACCACAGAATGATTTTCTTATATATCAAAGAATACATTCATTGGAAGCACCAACTTCCCAATTCTCCAGCTACAACTGGAAGGAGGCTACGACCCCCTATTTATAGGCTCCAACATGAAGGAAGCTACAAATCCCTGAATTCTCTGGCTCCAACCAGAAAGAGGGTACAACCCCCTGATTCTCAGGCTCCAACCTAAAGGAAGCTTTGACTTCCTATCTTCTTTGGCACCAACCGAAAGGAGGCTACAACCCCCTTTCATTTCCCTATCTCGCCTCCCTGAAATATAAGTGTATACCAAACTGTCACTACCACAATCACTGCCACTATCAACCTGTCACTGTATCCAACCTGTCACTATCAACCTGTCACTACCACTATACCATCAGCCTGTAATTGATCATCAATATGTGATATACCAAAACTTGTACCATACCATCCATCAATTATGTACCAATATATGTAACATCACATGCATCAATGTAGATACCATAACCTCAATGATGAATAACCAATCAAATCATGCACCATGTACTATAAAATTAACATGTATAAACATGTACCATATATCATAGCATCAATCATATATAGACATGTACCATATCATCAATGAAGTGCCTCAAAATACCTAACCATGTGCCTCATGCATATGCGACCATACATCAAGTGTATACTTCAACCATGTACCCACATCTTGAGGATATGTCTCATAACAATCATGTCATATACCAAACCAGATGCAAGATATATCTCATTTGACCATGTAGCTAAGATGTACCTCAATCATGTGCCAATGGAAAACATGCCTCAAGCATGCACCATACCATAACCAAGAATAACCTTCAAAACAAGTACATAAGCATACCTCTACCTATGTAGCTGACCTGATACACAGTAGTGATGACCTGTAACCTTTCCTCGTAACCTAGCAACCTGACACTAACATTTCCCCTCCACTTCTATCTTGTCCTCATGGGACAAGGACTTCCTATCACGCAGGGCCTCGCTTGATAAGCCCTAGGAAACCCATGGGGATTCCTTGTGGGACACTAGTTGTCTAACTTGCAGGGGTCAACTAGATTAGGGTTTCCTCATAAATTCCCACTCTCCTATGCAATTCTGAAACTCCCGCACTTCTCACTCTTTCACTGCCCCAAATTTCACTATCGCAAACTTGCCAAAATATTGTTAGGATATTTAGACACTTNGAGTTAGTTAAGATCTACTTGGTCTAATATGTCGTTAGGTAAAAGTGTGTTTCTTTAGTATGCATTAGTATGCATTTGTAGTTAGGAAATTCGACGGTCACGATATGTTCTAGACATAGAGTGATCCGACGGTTCATACTCTCCTCGATCTTAACGGCCATTGATTCGTGGTTTAACACCCGATTGGTCCATGATCTCTATTTAAAGAGCATGGAGGGTCATTTGCCGATGATCGATTGTGAGAAACTCTCTTGTAAAATCTCTCTGTAATATTTTTCTTTGCATTAATAAACTGCTCC
>ML794084.1:224806-236666 GCA_009831015.1 Picea engelmannii | reverse complement strand
AGATGGGATATCAAGTTTTGGTAAGTGCAGAAGCTGAAATTGTATGTTAGTGGTATAAAGCACTTTGGAAATTAAACAAGCCTCCGAAATGAAAACTTGTTTTCTAGTTGATTCTAAAGAACGTGTCTTAACATGGGATCTTCTACAAAGAAGGGGGGGAATTGGCCCGGGAATATGCTCTTTGTGTAGATCCACAAGCAAATTCAATCAACACTTGTTTCAGGATTGTACCTTCTCTCGACAGGTTTGGCGGGATATAGAAGGAAATTTGAAGATTTGTAGATTATGGTATAAGGATTCAATCCCAAAGAACTTTCTAGTTTTTTTTCAAGAGGCATCATTGAAGTCGGTTTGTTCCCTTCCCCTCCTAGTTGTGTCGGTTATATGGCTTCTGAGGAACACATGTCTTTTTTAAGGTAAGACACAATCTGCATTTAAAGTCTCACAACAGATTTTGGGGTTATTACCTCACTACAAAAGCATAACAAAAGTCAAAGAGCATAGATTTTTACTTTCATTGGAAATAAACTGTAGCAAATTTTGGGGATTTTTCAATGGAGCATGCCAAGGTCAAGAAAAATCATGTGGAGTGGGTTTTATATTACATTTCACAAAACAACACAACATTGCTGGAAAATTTAATCTAGGTCGTGATACAAATAATAGAGTATAATTTTTGGATTTTCTTGTTAAAGTGTGCAAATGATCATCATATTCGTAAGTTACAGATCTTTGGAGTTTCTCTCTTAACAATCAAGTGGATGGTAGGTCTATCTGGAATTGAAAATGTGGATTTGTTGATCATCGGATAGAACTTAAAATTATGGATCCTTACACTCCAAAAATTTTAAACATATATATCGAGAGCACAATGCTCGAGTTGATTTACTTTCAAAGGAAGCGTTAAATTTGCAAGCTCAAAGCATGGTCTTGATGGAATTATTGGATGGGGAGGTTGTTTCCAAGCGTGAGGAACCTCTTAATTTGATCTAAGTTTCTTAATGAGGTTGAATATTTTTTTTAAGTTTTCATTTTTGAAACATTCTAGGATAAATTGTAGCTTATTATCTATAAACTATTATACTATGCTCTTTTCAACACTTTTGTTATATGACTATAGCATTTTCTTCTTGAAATTGAAGTTATAAATTTTTTTGAAGAAAAAACACCTACTATTTAAATTTAATAAAAAATGTGAAATAATTGTTGAAAGTAAGGCACTATGTTACAACCCTATTTAAATTTAACTTCTCAAAAAAGTGGTGAGTTTGCCCATATAAAGCCAACATACTTACTTTCATAAGAATATTGATCCAAAATCATGTTGCCACATATCAAATATGTCACATCCTTAATCCTTTGATAAAAAAATGAATAATAAACATTTAAACATCTTTATTTATATATATATATATATATATATCATTGTTGTCTCTATAATGATGATGGCTTCGCTCAATGCCCACCTTTTCTCATACATTTTTTTGTACTTTTCTTTAATTTAGATTATATATATGAGACAAAGACAGAGAAACACATTGGAGATCTATCAAATGAATGGAACAACTACATTACAGTGTTGAAAAGTAGTGGAGTTTCACTTAATCAATCAAATGATAAACTTGTGTGGTCATGGAACAAGGTATGTGGATCAGTTTCAGTTAACTTAGCATATCAGTGCATTGCTATTAATTCTCATAATGGTGATTATAAATGGTGCTTTAAATCTATCTGGAAAGTTAATATACCAAGCAAAATTATATGTTTCATGTGGTTATGCTTAAAAGACAGTATCCTCATTGGAGAAAATTATAAGAAAAAGGGAGGCATTGGACCTGTTGTTTGCAGTTTATGTCTCCAAGACTATGAGACAACTAAACATTTGTTAACACATTGTGAAGTTACTCAAAATATATGGAAAGAAATTCCAAAATCCCTTAATATCTCAGATACATGGATGTTGTCTACACTTGAAAGAAATTTATTACACTAGTTTATAAAATATCCAAGATTGAGATGTATACCATTTCTATTTAGTTGGAGAATATGGAAGTACGGGAACAAAATTCGGTTTGAAAATTGTCAAAGAGAGGACTCCAGAACTATCTCTACAATTTGTCTTGATATTAAAGAATTTAAAGGCACGGGAGAAGTGGACAAAGTGGATTCTATACTAAACCCAGTTTTCTTTGATGAGAAGCCGATAGGTTTCTTTGATGGTGCAACAATGAATGACAATTGTGGAGCTGGTATTTACATAAAATTAAGTGCACAACACGTTTATAAAGCTTACTTTGAAGGAGGAAAGGGTAATAACATGAAGACAGATATTTTGGGACTTTGGGGACATCTTCTCTTTGCACAGAGACTATCCATTAGAAATTTGATGGTAGATGATGATTCCAAATTCACTATTGACTGGATTATTGATTGCTCAAATCTGAATCTGATGTATCTACACAATTGGAAAGATCGAATTAAAATCTTAAAGGAAATTTTTGAAGGAATTCAATTCATGCATATCCATAGAGAATTCAACACAGTGGCAGATTGACTATCCAAAAAATCTTTGGACAGCCCCCTCGGTTGTTTTTATTATGAGGAGATCATCCGAGGAAGTGTTGTGAACACAAGAAGTTTTATGATTTTATAATGATGCATTTCAATGTATCCAGACACCAAAAGAAGTTTGCTTTTTCAATGCTTGATAAGAAAGAATAAGTTATGTAAAGCAATTGATAGCTGTCAATAGCAACTATATAGAAAAAGTTCAAGTTTAGAACAGAATATTAAGATTTTGAGGAGATATTAGATATTATGATCTTATAGATCTTTTTTGTAATATTGAAAGAACACTTGATTCTAATAGAATAACAGTGTATCTGTTTTTTCCTGTGTGAAAAAAACACAATTGAAAGGTCATATAAACTCTTAAACATATAATAATGTAAAACAAACACAATTGAAAGGTCATATAAACTCTTAAACACATAATAACGTAAAACTTTGTCTTCCAGAGCAAAATATAAACTTCACTAGTATCACTTGAGCTCACATAGTCCCTTATTGTTGAATATTGAATTTAAAGAATTGTCCCATTCTTATGGTTGAAGATTGAATTTAAAGAACTGGTGTTCATAGGTTAATGGGCTTCACTAACCAAATTTAAGAGTGGTTTTATTTTATTTTTAATAAAAATTGAGAGAATTTGTATTATAAAAACTATAGTTAAAGTTAAACAATGAGATTACAAAAATTGTTGATCTTAAATTTCCAAAATGATTAACTCTTTATTTGTCATAAACAAAGTATATATATATATATATACTTATATAAACTACATCTCAGTATTTATTGCATGTATATATTCTTAAAAAAACTCATAAGATCCTAATTACTTTGCATAACATAAGCTTTAGCAAAATATATGGTGACTATTTTCATCTTTCGGTGCTAAGTTGGTTGGATGAAATTCCTAAATTCCAATGTCCATATCTTCAAGCATGTGATGAACCCTTCCATCACACTTGATCTCTGAGTGAATAGAGTTTGTAGACATCATGTAGTTTGAGGATTCCAACTGAGAACTTTTTCTTAAATCAAGAACCAAATTTCTAAGCATGTTGCACTCTACTTCCAATGTGTCAATGTAGTGTTTTTGTTGTGCTAATGTATTCATTATTGTGAATTTCTAAGAAGTGAAATAGTGTTTATTCTCATGCACTTTTGTTGTCACTGAGAAAATAGAGGTCCAATTGCATTGGATGGATTTCTCATACTAACAGAGGGCTCTCCAAATTTCTTGATCTTCCATGTAATCCATGAGACCTATACTCATAATAGGAAAATGCTACTAATTCTTGATAGGAATATTATTATACTTTAACATAAAACCATAAGATCAAAGCACCAGAAAAACCCCACTGTGCACCCAACCAGAGAAAAGCACCAAGCCGCTTAACACACAAATGTGTTCAAGGAGATTTATGTCATACAAAATGAAGGAACCAGATCTCTTCATAGATATGTTTAGAACATTGATAGGTGGAAAACCCCAAAAATCAATCCCCAAAAGAACAATAACATAACATCTAAGAGAAACTCCCAAATGGACTGACCTTGTGGGCTTAAATAAATAGAGTAATTCCAAGAGTCAATATGTCTAAATTCTAAGACACAAAACCCAAATTCTGGAAGCTAACACAACTTGAACCCAAATTACTTAAACGAAAGTTCCATAAAATAATCTACAAATTGGGGGAGAATCTTACCCATCTGTTGCCAAGAAGATAAGGCTTGCTCCAACCCTCGATAAACACACCTAGCTTGAAATCCATTTTCCTACCACCTTGGTGATATACCTTGACCTAACATTCAAAGGACACGCCGAAATTAAATCTGGGCATGCGAAGAGTTGGAGTGTAGGTCCTTCCATATCCTGGGACATCATACGAATCAACTGCACTTGATGTTGGGACATGTGGAATATTAATGTGAGTATGCATGCCTCCATTTTATTGATAAGACTGATTAAGGAATTGGTTTATAAAGCATACCCACTCTTTTCCTAAGAATCCCAGTTTTTAATGAAGTTGCTTTGTTTTCTAGTGCATCTTCTTGATGATTGCACTCTCAAAGGACCTAATAAAATGTTTTTTTTCTATTCGTTGACTTCCTTTTGGGAACAAACTAGAATGGGGGTTAACTTGTTATCATAGGAGCAAGATTTTAATAGTATTATTTTGATAATTATGCTAGAGTCACCAATGAAAATAAAATTATTTATTCATAATTCAAATGATAATAGTAATCCCTGGAGGAGTGCATAGGCTCCATATTGATTCTTCATGGATTCTATGAGACACCAAGAAAAAATCATTTCCAAATTTCCTTCAGAATCTAAAATGTTTCCATTCAAACATGCCAACCCTAGATTTCCTTTATACCTTCCATAAAAGCAGAGAATGGATGTCTTTTGCATGGAATTTCATTTATGGGATTCTTGTTCATCCATTCGGAGTTTCCATGAGTGCCTTGAATTTGGCCTACAAGTGTTTGGATTCAAGATTTTTATTATCAGCAAAAGTTGTTGAAACCATTCTTTTACATCCAAATCCATCCTCTAAGCCTCCAACTTTTTCATATTTTTGAAATGATAAATTCTATTAGAAATCCTTTGGACTTAGCTACAACTATCATAGGAATTTCAATCTTTTGATAAAATATTGTCGTATCATGGGCCAACCAGATTTTCCAACAAAGGAATTTAGGGAGGGTGATCCAAAATCTTCTCAATATTGGTTTTCTTTTAAGGTTCCCTTTGTAGTTTTACACTCCCAACTAAAATTATCTCTTTCCATCTATCAAGTATGCTCATTCAATGACTAATTCCAGCAAAGGCATCTTTCCATACTTGTTTTGAAAAGGATAATTTGAAAAATAAATGATGGATTGTCTCCTCCTCAACTCGACAGAGGGAACATCTAGAAGGACCTTGAATTCTCATTTTTTGTAAATTCCCTCCAGTAAGGAGCTTTCCATGAACCATGATCCAACAAAAAATATTTATCTTTGGAAGTCCATTTGAATGCCACGCATAATTCGAGAGAGCTAAGTACGGAGGTAGAGGGATGGATTGGAGTTGGTGAAGGTATCCATCCTTTACTATGAACTTTGAGGCCCCCCATCCTTTGTTATCAAGAGTCGATATGTCTCATGGAATGTATCCTTATAGGGCTGCAAAAAAGGAATAAACAAGTGGAACTAAATGAATAGGAGATGTTCCTGGAGACCAACATGTCCAACTTCTTATTATTTCTGACCAAACTGAAATATCTCACACTGTGGAATTTTTTTACTATCCATCCAATTTTTCAAGGGAAGAGGATCAAGATTTTGCTCCAATGGTTGATTTCCCATAATATCATCCTTCTAGATGTGAATTGATTTTTCATTACTTGGGATCCAAGTGATGTTGGATTGAATGATGGGGATAACAACTTTAAGTAACTTCCAGATATGTGATTCTTTACAGTTTTCTAAAGGTCTATCTATTCATATTTTCTAAACTCCACAAAAGTATTTATTGAAGAGAAATTTTAATTCCCACCACTTTATCTTACTTGGAATCATCCACCAAATGAGTTTGGCTCCAAGAGATAAATTTATAGGTAAAGGGTCCTTAAAACCCAAGTTTCATTGATTCTTAGGAGCTCTTACTATCTTCCAATTTATCAAATGAAATTTTTTAGTGTTTGATTTTCCCCCTTGCGAGAGGAATTTTTTTATTTCTTGTGAAATGTATTGCATTATCCCCACTGATGCTAATATGGCTAAGATCTGAAAAATTGGAAGGGCAGTGAGAACCGATTTGATAAGAATTACTTCACCAACTGGCTTCAACCATTGGGATTCCTATTGCTAGAACTTAGTTTTAATTTTTCCAATGACATTGTATCATGCATGAGTCATTAGGTTGCTCAAGGAGATGGGAATTTCCAAGTACTTAAATGAGGAAAAAAGTTACCAACTTAATGAAAACTCTCCATAGTTCTCATTTTTTTAGAGGTTGCATTCACTGGCCATGTTTACCCCTGTTTCAAATAATGGTGCTACTGGTAGCACTCCTTTTTTTAGAGATAAAATTACAAAAAATTTAAATTATCATCTATAGAGTTGTAAAAAAAACCTTAAAATAGGCCCCTAAAACAAAAATTGGTGCTCACGGCATCACCCCCCTTTTATTCAGGGTTAAAATTACAACTTGGTTGAAATCATGGTCTTGACCACTAGTATTGTTCTTAACAAAAAACTTGAAATTGACCCTAAAAATAAAAGTGGTGCTACCAATAGCACCCTCTTTTCTTCAAGGTTAGCATTACAACTTATTTGAAACCCTGGCCTTGAAAATTGGTACCATTATGAACCGAAACCATGAAATCCACGTCTGAATCGAAACATGGTATTATAAGTAGCACATTTGTTTTTTTTGTTTGTTTTTTTCTGGCTTAAAATTGCAACGATTTTTTAGACTATCTCATAAAAAAAACACAGTTGCAAACAAAATCATAAAAAGGGAAAAAAATAATTAATTAATAAACAAAAATGTAATGCCTTCCAATTCGGGTCCTCAAAATAAATAAATAAATATCTCCTATTGTAATGATTGTATTTCAGTTCATGGTTTTCTTTATACAATGAATAAATTGGTAGATAGGAATCATGATAACAACAACATAGTAACAATAACAACATTAAAATACATAACTCAACCTACAGGTTGGTTGATTTAGCCCCTTGCTCCTTTTCTCTTGTTATTGCCCAAACTGTCGAAAACCGAATATTTACCTCCCATCCAACTAGGAACAGCCTGTCTATCTCCCTAGCTCCAAGAATCCTTGGGGCTTCCTGTCCCCCGAGACCAAAGTTCCCAGCAACAGTAGTGTCCCTGTAAAATCTCCCCAAAACAATCTATGTCCTCTAATTTCTTCATTCTTCCTCTCTCTTTCAGAATTTCCTCCTTGCCTTCTTCTTCCCCAATTTTTCCCAAAACCAAAGACCCGCCTCCAAGTCCTCTCCCCTCTTCCTTATCCTCCTCTCTTGAATCCCTCTCCCTCATTCAATTCCCCAACTTCCTTATCCCCTCATTAATTCCCCAACTTCCTTATCCCCTCATTAATTCCCTCGCCTATCATAAAATAATAAAATAGTAAAAAGATCCAAATGTATTTATTTTAATAATTAATTTAATTTAATTTAACAACTAAGATCAATAAAATCAAATTGTTTTGTTACATACACCCAACCTTCGAGAAAATTCATCCCGAAGTTAGAGTAATTTACAATACAGGGGTAATGACACATTATTCATATATCCACATCAAATAAACAACATCATCAATTTAAAACACTTATACATACTAGTGTACATGTGCAAGGCATGCATATCTAGCTAGCACATACAAGACTCGCACATGTACTAATGACAATAATTATCACACCTAAAAGTAATTCTTGTATGTGTCCAATCCAATCCACAATGCCATTCATTTCATAAAGAATAGTAAATCGTTTAAAAATATTCGCAAAAACTATTCAATTATAATACATTAGCACAAGCAACATTCACTTAGATCATTGTAGTTCAGTTAGGAATATATATATATATATATATATATATATATATATATATATATATTTCAAAAAGAGGAAATCAAGAAATTCTACTATAAGGTGAAAAATCCACACACCCTCAACTACTTCTAGTCATCCTTCCTCCCTAACCTACTTCCATCTTCCATCCCTATCTTTCCTACGTTGGACTATCTTGGAGCGTCAACTATATTGACCTAACTCTAGATAGAATCCGTAAGCAGAAGTGTCAACTCTCTTTACCAAGATTCCCCGACAGGCAAATGGTAGCCATCATCACACGTCTAGGGGAGTGTGAGCTAACACTGTCCTCCCATTACTCCAAGTTTCACTCTCTTGACCAAGCTTCCTCAGCAGGAAACTAGCAGTCATCATCACACGTCTAGGGGAGCGTGAGCTAACACCTTCCTCCCATGACTCCAGGTTTCAGAGGATACACGGTGGGAAATGCCTCCACCCCTCCTAATAGAACTATGGTCAACACCCTACCATGGACCATACAGTGGCACTATGTTGCTGGGAATTTGTCATCGTATATTCAGTTTTAGGCAGTCTCACCACCTGAAAAACCTACACTCGTCCACATATCATAGCAATGGATTTGAACCAATATAATTTCACATGCAAAGACTCATACCATATTGTTTCATGGTCGATGTTCACGACATCAACCTTTTATCATCATTATCCTTTGGCTATTTCATAGCCTATTGACTTGCAGATTAGTTTATAACACAAACTCATATATATCTATGCACCACTAACATGTAAATGCATTTAATCATATTCTCAATTCAGTATCCACGTACCAACAACTTTAAATGTCAAAATTTTCAAGTTAGAAATAGATTGCATAATGCCCATCATAATACAAATAACGATAAACATTCATAGAATCGACATTCACATAGGTCCATATGTCTTAAAATTTCAAGTGTATCATTAATAGTTTCACATTTAATAGAAAATAAAAGATGATTCGGCCTTAAGTAATTATAACTATCTAAGTTAAAAGGTGACATTACATACACCCAACCTTCGGAAAACATATTCCCGAGGTGGTCAAAAAAGTGAAGGATGATCTCTTTGTAAGGTCTTTTCATCCTCCCAAGTAGCAGATCATGGGCTATACTTGTCCCAATGGACCTTAACTTGGTCTACCAAACGATTATTGAGTTGTCGGACCCTACGGTCCAATATGCGTAATGGTTCGACCATGAGTGTTCCCTCTTCCAATACCTGTAATTCCTTCCAATTCAGTTTATGAGATTCATCAGCAACATAATGACGTAGAAAAGATACACGAAAAACATTATGAGTTTTATGCAAGTGGGGTGGCAGCATAAGACGATAGGCAACGGGTCCAATTCTCTCTTGGATTTTGAACGGTCCTATAAATCAAGGAGACAACTTTTTCCCCTTCCCAAACTGAATGGTACTCTTATTAGGCATGATACGAATGGAAAATTGATCTCCTACTTTATAACTCCGGTCAGTCCTATGTGCATCAAAATAATTTGTTTGTATATCCTATGCTTCCTTTAGTCACTGCCTAATCTGAATCACTTGTTCCTCCATCTCTTGAATCAATTCTAGTCCAATTGTCACTCGGTCTTATAACCTTTCCCAACTCAAAGGTGTCCTGCATGGCCTTCCATACATAGCTTCATAGGGTGGCATTCCAATGGATCTATGAAAAATGTTATTGTAGGCGAACTCTACCAAAGGTAGGTACTTCTCCCAATGGGTTTTATTATCCATAACATACATCCTAAGCATGTCTTCCATAACTTGATTTACTCTCATTTTGTCAATATATTTCGGGATGATATGTTGTGCTTAAGTTCAACTGAGTTCCCAACACTAACTGCAAACTTGTCCAAAACCTAGATGTGAATTGGGAGTCCCTATCTGAAATGATCTTCTTGGGTAACCCATACAAACATATGACCTCACTTATAAACACGAGTGCCACATCAGTGACATCATAAATGTCTCGAACTGGAATAAAATGAGCACTCTTGGTAAACTTATCAACTATCGCAAGAAGGGCATTGTGTCTGTGTGATTTGAGCAGAAATCCCATAACAAAATCCATAGAAATGACTTCCCACTTGGACATAGGAACATCATGCGGTTGTAGGAGACCTATCAGGTGGTGGTGGTCAACCTTCACTTGTTGACACTCTAGGCACTTGGCGATGAAATGGAATACATCACGCTTCATGCCTACCTAGAAGAAAAGCTTCTTCATGTCTGCATACATTTTCTTCACACATGGATGTGCACAATAAAGTGCTCTATGGGATTCCTTGAGTATGATGATTCAAATATCCCCACCTTTGGGGATGTACATCCTTCCCTAATATCTTAATAATCCATCTCCTTCTAGGCTATATCCTTCATACTTTGGATCTAATTGCCTCCCACTCTGGAGAGTTAAAGTAACCTTTAAATACCAACTGTCTCCAAGGATTTTCCCCAACACACACTCCCTCAGATTAACCTTTAAGGGCACCAAGGAGAAGATGTGTGGCCTCCTTCTTAGGGCATACGCGACCACATTCTCATTTCCCTTGATGTACGAAATTTCAAAATCCTACTCACTCATAAAATCACTCCATCGCCTCTGCCTGGCATTGAGATCCTTTTGAGTGAAGAGATGTTTGAAGTTTTCATGCTCTGTTTTGAGCTCAAATATTTTTGCCACTAGATAATGCCTCCAAAGATTCAGAGATAGCATTACAACTGCCAACTCTAAATCATGAGTAGTGTAAAGCTCCTCATGTTGCTTCAACTTTATTGACACATACACTATCACTTCCCCATCCTGCATTAGCATGATCCCTAATCCTTGCTTCAAGGCATCCGTGTAGACTATGAAGTATTTTTCCATATACGACACTTGTAGAATTGGTGCACTAGTTATTAACCTCTTAATCTTGATGAATTCTACATCACATTCTTCTGTCCATTCATACCTAACCCCCTTGCGTTGCAAGGTGGTGATGGTTTTCGCTATCTTAGAGAACCCTTCCACAAACCTCCTATAATAACCAACTAGCCCCATGAAGCTTCTCACCTCATGAGAATTTTTTGGCACTGGCCATTCCATAATGACCTTCACCTTTTCTGGGTCCACAGAGATTCCTTTATCGAAAATGATATGACCTAAATAGTGAATGTCTTTCTAGAAGAAAGAACACTTCGACAACTTGCCATAATTTTTTCTCTCTCTAAGGAATGACAACACCACTCTCAAGTGTTCCTCGGGTTCTCTTTCGTTCTTGGAATAGATGAGGATATCATCCAGAAATACCTGTACAAAGCGGCCCAAGTAATTTCGGAATACACCATTCATGAGGCTCATGAATACTTTTGGTGCATTGGTCAAACCAAAAGGTACTACAATGAACTCGAAATTCCCAAACCGATTTCCAAAGGAAGTTTTAGGAATATCACCTTCCTTAATCCTTAACTGGTGATACCTTGATTGAAGATCAATTTTTGAGAAAATTGTTGCTCCTTTCATCTGATCAAAGAGGTCATCTATCTGTGGCATTGGGTACCTATTTTCCATTTTAGCACGGTTCAAGTCCCTATAATCTATACACAGTCATAAGGAACCATCCTTCTTCTTGACAAAAATTATTGGTGCACCCCAAGGTGAGACACTAGGCCTTATTATCCCTAAGTCAAGTAGTTCCTT
>ML794084.1:186571-216681 GCA_009831015.1 Picea engelmannii | reverse complement strand
TCTAGATTTTTTTTTAAATGAACGTGCTATTTGTAGCACTATATTTCAATTCGACGCATGATTTTGAGGTTTCGGTTCGCAGCGTCACGAATGGTCAAGGCCACAATTTCAAACAAGTTGTAATGTTAACTCTAGGAAAAAGAAGTTGTTATCCCTAGCACTGGTGTTCGTTTTGAAGGTCGATTTTAAGGATTTTGTTATGAAGGACATTGGTTGTCCAGACTACAATTTCAAACAGGGTGTAATTTTGACCTTGAAAAAAAAAGAGGTGATACCGTGAGCACTATTTTTTTATTCAAGGGTCGATTTTAATATTTTTGTTTGCAATTTTATAGAGATTTAGCCATGGTGGAAAATTGTTATAATTCTAACCTCAAAAATAAAAATAAAAAGGTGTTGCCAAGCCAAACTTTTTGATTTGAGGTTTATTTTTAATATTTTTGTTTGCAATTTTACAGGGATTTACAGACATGGTGGAAAATTATTGTAATTCTAACCTAAAAAAAAATGTTCTTCTAGTAGCACCACCTTTTGATTTGGGGGTTGATTTTGGTGATTTTGATGCAAACACATGGGTATTAAGAGCTAGAGTTCTTGTTTTGAGGTCATAGTTTTCAGTAAGTAGGTAACTTTGTTGAGGTCCAAATTTCTTGGCAAGGAACAACAAAATTCTAAAAATAGCACGGAGGAGACGGGGGCTTGATTTCTAACCAAAAATATAACTTGTATGGTTGTTGATCTTTCTACCTTATGCATTTATGAAAAGATCCAAAATAAATTTAAATCTCTCTACTATAATGGTGGAAGCACCTCCCAACAACAAAAGAGTGCCATCTGCAAACTGAGAATGATTCAATCTTTTAATTCCCCTAACCAATTTGATTCCTTGGAAATTTCTTGACATCCTTTCTACTTCCAACTTTTTTCTCAAAAAACCATCCATGATGATGTACATAAGATGATAGAGTGGACAACCTTGTCGCAACCCTTGTCTTCCCTTGAAGAAGGAGATGAAACTCCCATTAACTAAGGGAGAGATCTATGGATCACTTATGCAAGAAGAGACCTATCTGATAAAAAAAGAAAGGAAATCAAACTTAATTAAAACATCAAATAAAAAATAGTGTCTTACCATGTCAAAGTCATTGGCCATGTCAATTTTAATAAGCATTTCCTTGTCTTTGTTCTCTCAACTTGAATGAATATCTTTCTACACCATGATTATGTTATGCATAATTGAATCTTTTTCATAAATCCTTCTTGATTGTCATAAATTATCTTGTTTAAAACCTTTTTAAACATGTTTTATATTATCTTTGTAAGATTTTATAGGAGTTACATAGCAATATTGGATGGAACCTAGAAAAAAAGGGATATAACCTCTTTAGGAATGAGAGATAAGAATGAATAATTTGTATTGCTACCAAGTCTAAAGGATTTTTTAACATATTGTGGAATTTGTTTTAAGTTCATTTTTATTATGTGTCAGTGGGTTATAAAAAATGGATAGTAAATTCAAAAGGGCTTGGAGATTTGTCAGGGGTGAAATGTCAAATTGCATTAATAATTTCAGATCTCTCAATTATATTCATTAAAACAACATTTTCTTCTTAGGAGATGACCGAGGGGATTTGTTCCAACATTAGGTAAATAATAGTTGGATTAGCCCCTTTTTGTTCCAAGTATAGGCACTCGAAGTGATTCTTGGTTGCTTCCTTTATTTTCTCCAAGGAGCTGACTCTTTATCCATTTCCTAGTGTTATTTATTTAACATTGTTTCTGGTCATTTTGGCCTTTGCTTTCCTGTGGAATAAAAAAGTGTTTTTATCCCCATATTTCAGCCATAGACTGTGGGATTTGAGCCTCCACAATTCTTCTTTAGTTTTGAACGATTTGTGTAACTTTTGAAATAACGAACTTTCATCTTTTTAATGATCTCTATCTATTTCCTCATCCTCGATTCAAGTTTGCAAATGCAAAGTTTCAAGCTAGATTTTTAGTTGTGCCCTTTGAATTTCTAGAGGGGTGTAGGAGCACTTAGCCCATTCTTTGAGAGTCAATTTAATAGCTTTCAATTTTTTGGTTTCCTCGTATTATTTTCAGTCTAAAACCCCACCTATTATAAATCTTACTCAGCTTTCAATTTTTTGGTTTGCTCATCATTTGTCTCAAAATTATTTTCAGTCTAAAACCCCACCTATTATAAGTCTTACCCATGGCTCTCATGACAAAATATTTTAAGTCTAAAACCCCACCTATTATAAATCATACTCAACTTTCAATTTTTTGGTTTCCTCATCATTGGTCTCAAAGTTATTTTCACTGTAAAACCCCACCTATTATAAATCTTACCCATGGCTCTTATAAATCTTACCTAATATTGTACAAGGTTAAAATCTACATTTGGTATCAGAGCTTTGTTGGCTTCAGGGGGACGCATTTATGGTCAAGGGTTTGGCTTGGGACCGTAATAAGCCTTGTTACAGTGGGAGATCTGTGGTATTGATTTTTCAGGTGAAAAGAAATGGCAAGCAATTCAAAGATGGAGATTGAGAAGTTTAATGGGCAAAGTTTTGAGTTGTGGAAGATCAAGATGGAAGATCTATTGGGTGGACAGAGATCAGTGGATCACAGTAGATCCAGGTACTGCACCTACAGGAACTTCAACATATGATTGGAAAAAGTTGGATTGGAAGGCAAAGAGCACAATCCGACTGTCTCTCAGATTCAATATTACTGAATGTGTTAGAGGAAGCTACAGCCAAGGATTTATGGGATAAGTTGGGGAATTTATATCAGTCTAAGTCCCTAGTGAATAAACCATTCCTGAGAAAGAAGTTGTATAACTTGAGGATGAGATATGGAGACTCGGTGGAAGAGCATTTGAATGCCTTCAATACATTGGTAAGTCAGTTAGTATTTGTTGAGATTAAAATTTCAGATGAAGATAAAGTATCAGTTTACTATGTTCTTTACCAGACTCGTGGGATAGTCTGGTTGTGGCCATAGGTAGTAATACAACTTCCTTAAAGTTTGATGAAGTGGTCTCATCTTTGTTGTCAGAGGAGATGAGACGGAATAATATGGAAGGACAGAGCACAGATGCATTATTTGCAAGAGGACGTTCCCAGAAAAGAAATAGATTTAAGTTCTCAAGTGGGAGATCTAAGTCCAAGGGTAGATCTAAATCTCCCGAAATTTTTTTAAAGGTATGTTGGAGATGTGGAAAATAAGGGCACTACAAGAAGCAGTGTAGATCCAAAGTTGAGAAAAAAAAGGGATCTGACGAATCTCCTTCTACAGAAGAAAAGACCTCCAAGGAAGAAGGATGGGATGTGTACTTGGCTTATTTAAGCACACATGGAGATCATGAGGCATGGTTGGTTGACTCTGGTGCATCCTTTCATATGACTCCCCACAAGGAGTGGTTCCACGAATATGAAAGGTATGATGGAGGTAATGTTTTCTTAGGTGAAGATTCAACAACCAGAATCATAGGAAGAGGAAAATTCAAGTTAAGGCTCATAGATGGAAAGATTAGAACACTGCCTAATTTTCTACACATCCCAGGTTTGGCTAGAAATTTAATTTTTGTAAGAAAAATGGACGATGCAAGGGTAAAAACAATATTTGAAAAGGAAACATGTAGGATGGTTCGAGGAGCAATGGTGTTGTTGAAGGGAGTTTGATTTGGAACTCTATATAAGCTACAAGGAAGCACTATTAGTGATGGGTGTAATAGTTCCATTGTTCCTAATATTGGAATTGAAGAAGAAAGAACTCCTACAGTCTCTGGAGAAAAGGTTATGATGTGGCATCAAAGACTGGGACATATCGGAGAAAAGGGTCTTTGACTACTACATGGTAAAGGTACGGTTGAAGGTATGTCTAACTTCTCTCTGGATTTTTATTTATGTAAACATTGTCTATATGGGAAGAAAAATCGGGTAAGATTCCCCTTTGGTGCAACGAGGGCAGAAGGAATTTTACAGCTAGTTCACAATGATGTTTTTGGACCTGTGCCGATCCCATCATTGGGAAAATCTGTGTACTATGTCTCATTTATAGATGACTTCTCGAGGAATACTTGGATATATTTCCTCAGGAAGAAATCTGAAGTCTTTGATGAGTTTAAAGAGTTTAAGGCTCTTGTTGAGAATCAAACAGAGAAGAGAATTAAGTTGATGAGGAAAAATAATGGTGGAGCGTTATGCGGGACTGAATTTGAAGAATTCTGTAAGAAGTGTGGTATAGCAAGGCATAAGACTACTCCATATACACCTCAACAGAATGGAGTTGTGACACAGACCCCCACCTCAGCGAGGTCTGCTGACCTCCCGGTCTTTGGATCTTCCAATGCCCAAGTCAAAATGGCTCCTCTGGTCCCCGCTGGAACCCTTCAAACATATAACCACAGGTCTCCTTTTATATGCTTCACCCGCATGAACATGCACTAGGTGCGAGCCTCCACTCCACGTGACCACAGAATTAACCCCAAAAGGCACATCGCATTTCGCAATTTTGAGACTTTTGTTGCGAGGCACCCCAACTCCTCTGATTCCTGAAACCCCGAAATGGGCTAACGGTCCCTAGATCCTCCCATAAATTATTCACTGATGTGACTCTCAGCTGTGACTTGGGGCCCAACCTTCGAGCGCATCAGGACTTTGTGTATCGAAAACTCACAATGTATCCTTGCTCCCTTTCTCCTGAAATGTGAAACCGCGATGACCTCTTATGCCAGATCGACGGTCCTGATTTCCCCCACGATCCGACGGTCCAGATCCTTTTTCTCTCAAAGTCAGGATTTCGCGACTCACGACTTCCGAGTAGCAAGTTCCTCCACTCTCCCGACTCCCGAAATGTCGATATTTCGGAGCGCCCAATCAACGGCTCATGCTCCTTTGGATCTAAGAGATTTTATCTCTCCTGAGCCCGTGAGTGTTGAAAAACACTCGGTCTTATCCTATCCGTAGATCTACTGGATCCAATGGTCCACAAAAATCGGTGTTTCACCTTCCAAGAATTTCCACCATCCGTTCAGGCTCTCAATAGTTACTCACCAAATAACTTGGCGTCTTTCCTCCTGAGCTTTATTTCTGCGAGGTGACTTCGACCCTCGTCTGTCCTCTGGACTTACCAAGTCTCTATCCCTCCTGAGATTGATTCTTGCTACAAACTCAAGGATTCTAAGGAATTCTTGCGCACACTCCTTGCGGCCCTCACGATAATCCATGATTATCTAATATCTCCCAAATCTGTACACTCCTTGCGACAGAAGTTATTCAACCACTCCCTTGGGTTAGAAAAGTCTAAGACTTTTCTCAGCCTACCCACACCTTGCCCGACTCTATGCTATACTTGCACTTTTTTTGGTATAAGAACAACTCTATCTCTCCTTATCTTTTCTGAGGTAAAACTCAGAATCTTGTCAACGCACTCCTTGCAGACCTTCACTGCACTCCTTGCAGGAATTCTCAAGATGAGGAGAAATTGAAACTTATACTCTCCCTCTCACATACTTCATACATTCAACATGAAATCATACACATTAAGCATTTAAATAAATGCATAACAAAGCATATAAGAAAACTATAAACATACCATTCAATAGATGCAAACAGTAATCATAACAACACCATGAAATTGGATTAAAGCCTTCTTATATTAATTCAAGTGCTTATGTACATGGTTTCTATAGCAACAACTATATGCTCAAACAACTTCTACAATCTTTGTTCTTCTCTACCCTCCTATGCTTTCTTTCTCTACAGCTTTTTTCTACAATGAGAATAATCCTACAATACATACGAGGGAACTTTCTTGAGTTTTCCCTCCTACAACTCTAAGCTATCTTATCGAATTAAAGACTACAACTACTTTACATTTATTACATTAAATGCCTACAACCGACAGATGAGAGCAACGCTCGAGATATACATTACAATCCCCAAAACATTTAAGAGTAATTACATCCTTCCAGCTATTACATTAATGTTTCTCTTTTTAAATTTAAATGTCTTCAAAATGTGCGCTAGTGTATATCCAGTTGTCCTCCACTTGCACTTGCTTTGCTGGCGATGCTCTTGCATCATAGTCCTTTGGCCGAAAAATTCATGGACTCCTATCCATGAGCTCCTGCACCGTCTATCCATGTTTCTGGATAACTTCTTCACTTTCTCAACTGGCATCCTCAATCGGGTGTCCCTTCCATTTTATCAAATATTCAAAATATGTCTTCCTCCAGGTTTTCTTACCAACTCTCTGATCAATGATCTTTTCCATCAATGGATTTTCAGCTACAAGCATCTGCTTGACCCACTAAACTTCCTTTTGATTCTCTTATCCTCTCACTTCATCTTCTCTGTAAGGGTACAGATCTGCTACGTTGAATATGGGTGATATGCCCACATCATCTAGCAATTCTATCTCATAAGCATTTGCCACAAATTTTCTCAAAATCTTACACGGCCCTATATTTTTCATCTTCATCTTGTTATATGTTCCCCTTGGGAATCTTTCTTTTCTTAGATGTGCTAAGGCCAAATCTCCCACTTCGAATTGAAGTTCTCTCCTGTATTGATCTTCTCTATGCTTGTATTCCTGGTTGGAACTCTGCAACCACTCTTTAATCTAACTGTGGAGCTCCTACATCTCTACTACAAAATCTTCCACTCCAGCACTCCTGAACTCATTTTTCTCCAAGTATCTCAAATCATATACTCCCCTTGCCTACATTCCATACATTATCTGGAATGGGCTATGTCATGTGCTCCGGTTAGGTGAGTCATTATATGCAAATTCCGCTTGCGGCAGAAATTGATACCACTGACTATGATGTTCAGCTACTAAACTCCTCAATAAGTCTCCCAAACTTTGATTTACTACCTCAATCTATCCATCCGTCTGAGGGTGATATGCTGAGCTAAAATTAGGTTTGTCCCCATCTTTTTCCACAGTGTCCTCTAGAAATGACCAACAAATTTGGTATCTCTTTCCAAAACAATACTCTTGGGTAAACCATGAAGTCGAACAACTTCTTTGAAAAACAGAGTTTCAATGTGTGTTGCATCACTGGTTTTTTGACATGGAATAAAATGTGTCATTTTTTAGAATCTATCGACTACCACGAATATGGAACCACAACCTCTCTGTGTCCTTGGCAGTCCCAACAAAAAATCCATGCTTACTACGTCCCACGGCCTCTCTGGTATTGGTAATGGTTGATACAACCCTGTAGTATGTCTTTTCCCCTTTGCGTGCTAGAAGATTCTACATCTATTGACCAACTTCTTGACATTCGTCCTCATCCCTAGCCAATAATACAAATTGTTCGGTTGCGCAAATGTTTTATCATGGCCGAAATGTCCAGCCAATCCCCCACTATGTTTTTCCCTCAAAAGGTTTTCTCTCATAGAACTCTTTGGGATACACAACTAACTTCCTTTGAATAACAGTCCATCTTGAACCAAGTATTCAATCCATTAGCTTTTGTCTCTCAGAACAGGATTCTCACATGCTTCATAAGCATCCTTGAAATCTAAATCATCTCTGTACATTTCCTTAAGGCTATCAAAACCTAAGGTCTTCACTCGAAACTCTTGCAGAATCAAACATTTCCTGCTCAATGCATCAACAACCTTGTTAGCATTTCCATAAATGTGCTTTATAACAAAACTAAAGTTCTGCATAAATTCAACCCATTTTGCATGTTTTTGGTTCATTTTTTCCTGTCTTGTTTTATAAACTGTAAGGCATGTTTTTCTCTATACAAAACGAACTCTTTTGGAACCAGGTAGTGCCTCCATTTCTTCAGCACTTGTATGAATGCATAAAATTATTTATCATAAGTGGAGTAATTCCTCTTGGGATCATTCATCTTCTCAATGAAGTATGCAACTGGTCTATTTTCTTGACTTAATACTGCTCCAATCATGAATCCACTTGCGTCACATATCACTTGAAATGTTTTACTGAAATCTGGTAGAACAAGAACTGGTTGTTCAATTATCTTCTCTTTCAACAACTTGAAACTTTTCTCCTCTTCCTCTGTCCAAAGAAAAGATTTATGTCTTTTCTTGACTGTGTCCATCATTGGTGCACAAATTCCACTAAAATTTCTGATAAACTTCCTATAAAAACTAGCTAGTCCATGGAAGCTTCTGACTTCAAAGATATTCCTTGGCGACGACCACTCTTTGATTTCTTTTACCTTCTCTGAATCCATCTTCAACTCATTCGAAGAGATCACAAAACCTAAATAAAAAATCTTTGTCTTCATGAAAGACGACTTCTTCATATTTATCAACAACTTCTCTTGTTGCAACCTCCTCATTTCTAGAGTTAAATGTCTCAAATGTTCTTCCTAAGTCTTACTGAAGATCAGTATATCATCAAGATACACAATTACAAATTTTCCAATGAAATCTTTAAAGAATTGGTTCGTCAATCTCATGAAAGTATTTGGTGCATTTGTCAAGCCAAACGGCATGACAAGCCATTCATACAGCCCTCCATTCATCTTGAATGTTGTCTTTCATTCATCACCTTCCCTCATTCTAATCTGATGATATCCACTTTTCAAATCAATTTTTGAAAAACACTTTGCTCCACTCAAGCAATCCATCAAGTCATCCATCCTGGGTAAAGGAAATCTATACCTGATGGTGATTTTGTTTATATCCCTCGAGTTTGTACACATCCTCCATCCACCATATTTCTTCGAACTTAACACTGTTGGCACAACGCATGGACTCAAGATTTTTCTAATCAACCCTTTGTCCATCAAATCCTGGACTTGCTTCTTGACTTCTTAATTCTCTTGCGGCGTCAATCTGTATGCGGATTTGTTTGGTAAAATCGCTCCTGGTATAAGGTCAATGTGATGGATTATACTTCTGATGGGCGACAACGAACAAGGTAAATCGTCCACCACTATATCACCGAAATTCTCCATCAATTCCTTAATCTCCTCAGGTAGATCATCTACCGAAGTATTGGTCAAGATGACTCTAGGTTTTCTCACCAGAGAAAACTGTATTTCTTCATCTTTCTTGACTTCATCCAGAAGTTCCTTCCCACTCATGAGAAGTATATTATTACTTGTTTCTTCTTTCACCTTCTTGTCTTCAATTGGCAGCAACATATGTGTCCTACCATTCTTCTCCAAGGTGTATGTGTTCTTTCTTCTGTCATGAATAACATTTATGTCATATTTCCGCGGTCTTCCCAACAAAAGATGACACACATCCATGGGAATAACATCACATAATATCTCATCTCTGTATCCCCCTATCTTAAATTCAACTAAACATTGTTTAGTGACTGCTACCTGATGTCCTTTTTGCAATCACGAAACCTTGTGTGGGCTCGGATGTGCAACTGTCTCCAATTCTAGCTTCTCCACCATATCTATGGATACTAGATTATCCATGCTTCCACTGTCAACTATCACCTTGCATACCCTATCCTTGGTCTTCCACGCAGTCCTAAACAAACTGTTCCTCTGGACTGGATTCTCCATCTATTTCTCTGGCTTCAAGAGAATTTTCCTCATCATCGAGGATCTTCCACCTTTTGCATCTTTTGCCTCAACATTTTGCCTTTGTGCTTCTGAAATGTGAGCTTCTCCTCCTCCATCTCTTTTTCTATAAGGACATTCCCACGATTTGTGCCTGATCTTTCCACAGACAAAACACTTTATTTCACCTCCTCCGCCTCTTCCTCTTCCTCTTGCTCGAGGAAAAGTGTTCCTATCGGCATATTGTCCTCCTTGTGAGTTTTCTCCCCTTTCTGGGTGGTTATGAGGTTTCTTCTCTTCATCCTTGGGCTTCTATACTCTTTCATGGGCAACTGCTTTGCCTCTACTCTGACTTCTACCTCTGCCCCTTTGACCTTACTTTCGGGCCAATTTCACTTATGCCTTTGAAGCAATCTGATAATCATATTCTACATTCCTAATTGTCACCATGCTCATCTCATCCTAAATCTCATATCTCAGGCCATTCATGTATCTGGCGAATTTTCCATCATCACTCTCGCGATGACCAACTCTGATGTTTAACCTGTAAAATTCCTCAATGTATTCCTTCACTGTCATCCCTTTCTGTCTTAAATTATGCATTCTTCGAAACAGATTGATTTGGTAATCTTTGGGTATGAATTTGGCTTTCATCTTCGCTACCATTCTATCTCATCTTTTGATTCTTTGTTTTCCTTTGCAATGCCTGTCAGCCTGCAGTTCATCCCACCACAGTGTTGCGTGCCCTTTAAGTCTAGTGACAATGTGCTTAAACTTCTTATCTTCCTCGACATCCTCATATTCGAAGTATTTATCCAGATCTCTAAACCAATCTAGCAGCTCCTCAATGTCTAAGTTACCTTCATACATTGGGATGTCCAATTTTGCTTTGGAACCTATTCTTGCAACAACTTTAAATAGGCGTTCCTCTATAGC
Source organism: Picea engelmannii (assembly GCA_009831015.1). Lineage (NCBI taxonomy): Eukaryota > Viridiplantae > Streptophyta > Pinopsida > Pinales > Pinaceae > Picea > Picea engelmannii. The sequence goes on along the minus strand of ML794084.1, from coordinate 206,225 downwards.
ATCTTCGGCTACAACTTCTTCTTTGGCTCCAGCTTCGTTCTCACTTTTGGCCTCACAAATATCTCTAGTATCAGGTGTACACCTCTATGTTGTCTCCATGGCATCCAATCGAGCACAAAGTTCTATCATCTCCCTTTCCATGGATGGATCGAGCATAGGTCTCTCTTGACGTCTCCTCGGTGGCATTGTTTCAATCTGTCCACGTAGAATTCAAATCACAATTGTCCCATGTCTTCCCTCTACAAAAAACAAAAGTTGTATATGCTCTAATACCACGTGACGCAGACCCCCACCTCAGTAGGGTCTACTGACCTCTCGGTCTTTGGATCTTCCAATTCCCAAGCCGAAATGGCTCCTCTAGAACCCTTCACACATATAACCACAAGTCTCCTTTTATATGCTCCACCCGCGCAAACATGCATTAGGCGCGAGCCTCCATTCCACGTGACCACTGGCGTGACCACATACTTAACCCCAAAAGGCGCGTCGCGTTTCGCGATTTCGGGACTTTTGTTGCGAGGCACCCCGACTCCTCCAATTCCCAAAACTCCGAAATGGGATAATGGTCCCTAGATCCTCCCTTAAATTCTTCACTAATGTGACCCTCAGCTGCGACTTGGGGCCCAACCTTCGAGCGCGTCAGGGCTTTGTGTATCGGGAACTCGTGATGTAGCCTTACTCCCTTTCTCCCGAAATGAGAAACCGCGATGACCACTTATGCCAGATAGACGGTCTTGATTTCCCCCACGATCCGACGGTCCAGATCCTTTTTCTCGCGAAGTTAGGATTTTGCGACTCGCGACTTCTGGGTAGCAAGTTCCTCCACTCTCCCAACTCCCTAAATGCCAATATTTTGGAGCGCCCAATCAACGGCTCACGCTCCTTTGGATCTAACGGCTGCTATCTCTCCTGAGCTTGTGAGTGTTGAAAAACACTCGGTCTTATCCTCTCTGTAGATCTATTGGATCCAATGGTCCACGGAAATCGGTGTTTCACCTTCCGAGAATTTCCACCGTCCGTTCAGGCTCTCAATAGTTACTCACCAAATAACTCGACGTCTTTCTTCCTGAGCTTGATTTCTGCGAGGTGGCTTTGACCCTCGTCTGTCTCCTGGAATTTCCAAGTCTCTATCCCTCCTGAGCTTGATTCTTTCTGCAAACTCAAGTATTCTAAGGAATTCTTGCACGCACTCCTTGCGGCCCTCGCGATAATCCCTGATTATCTGATATCTCCCAACTCTACATACTCCTTGCAACATAAGTTCTTCAACCGCTTCCTTGGGTTGGAAAAGTCTAAGACTTTTCTCAGCCTGCCCACACCTTGCATGGCTCTATGTTATACTTGCACTTATGTTGGTATAAGAACAACTCTATCTCTCTGGAGCTTTTCTGAGGTAAAACTCAGAATCTTGTCAACGCACTCCTTGCGGACCTTCACTGCACTCCTTGTAGGAATTCTCAGGACGAGGATAAATTAAAACTTATACTCTCCCTCTCATAGACTTCATACATTCAACATGAAATCATACACATTAAGCATTTAAATAAATGCATAACAGAACATATAAACAAACTGTAAACATACCATTCAATAGATGAAAACAGTAATCATAACAACACCATGAAATTGGATTAAAACCTTCTTATATTAATTTAAGTGCTTCTTTACATGGTTTCTATAGCAACAACTATCTACTCAAACAACTTCTACAATCTTTGTTCTTCTCTACCCTCCTATGTTCTCTTGTTCTACATCTTTTTTCTACAATAAGAATAATCATACAATACATACGAGGGAGCTTTATTGAGTTTTCCCTCCTACAACTCTAAGTTATCTTATCGAATTAAAGACTAAAACTACTTTACATTTATTACATTAAATGCCTACAACCGGCAAATGAGAGAAACGCTCAAGATATGCATTGCAATCCCCAAAACATTTAAGATTAATTACATCCTTCCAGCTATTACATTAATGTTATTCTTTTGAAATTTAAATGTCTTCAAAATGCACGCTGGTGTATATCCAGTTGTCCTCCACTTGCGCTTGCTTTGCTGGTGATGCTCCTACATCAAGTTGCAGAAATGATGAATATGACACTGATGGAAAAAGCAAGGTGCATGCTCAGTGGTGTCGGGTTAGGGAAATAATTTTGGGCAGATGTAGTGGGTATTGCATGTTACCGGGTCAACGGATCACCCTCATCAACATTGGATGACAAGACTCCACAAGAGGTATGGATTGGTAAGGAACCTTCTCTCACACATCTCAGGTTATTTGGTTGTGATGCATATGTTCATGTTCCAAAGGAAAACAGGAGTAAGCTATACAAGAAGGCCGAAAAGTGTATCTTTATTGGATATAAAGATGGTCTCAAAGGTTATAAGATTTGGAACCCAAAAACTAAGAAGGTAGTGTATAGACGAGATGTGGTATATAGAGAAATGAAGGATGTTGCTAAACATGAAGTCCTACCAAGTAAGGAAGAACCAGAGAAAATAGACTTTGATTTAAAGGATGATGAGTCAGACTCTACAAAAGAACAGGAATCAGAAGAAGAAGATCCTCATACTTCAGTATTGAGGAGATCGGTTTGAGAAAGAAAGCTACTGGAAAGGTATACTCCATCTGATTTTCGTTCAAATTTTTCTTTGTCTATTACTGATGATGATCCTAGAACTGTCAAGGAGGCAGTGGATTCAGAGGATGGAAATCTCTGGAAAAGGGCCATGGATGAAGAAATGGCATCTTTGGATAAGAATGAGGCTTGGGATTTAGTGGAGTTGCCGACTGGAAGAAATCCCATTGGCAGCAAATGGGTATTTAAAAATAAGCTAAATGCAGAAAGAAAAGTGGAGAAATACAAAGCTCGGTTAGTAGCAAAGGGTTATTCCCAGGTTGAGGGAATTGATTTTGGTGAGATTTTTTCTCTTGTTACCAAGTTAACCTCTATAAGATTTATGTTTTATGTTGTTGTTGCATTTGATTTTGAAGTAGAACAAATGGATGTGAATACAACATTCCTACATGGGGATCTGGAAGAAAAAATCTATATGAAGCAACCAGAAGGTTATGCTGTGAAGGGAAAGAAGGAGTTGGTATGCAAGATGAAAAAGTCCTTGTATGGTTTAAAAAAATCACCAAAGATGTGGTATCAAAAATTTGATACTTATGTGTTGGGTCTTGGCTTCACAAGAAGCAAAGAGGATCATTGTGTGTATTTTAAATTAATTGGTGATCATTTGATTTATTTGGTCTTGTATGTGGATGGCATGTTGTTGATAGGAAACAACAAGGAGATTATCCAAGATGTGAAAACTCAGTTGTCCTCTAAATTTGTCATGAAGTATCTCGGTGCTTCAAATTTCATTATGGACATGGAAATTAAAAGAGATCAGAAAAGGAGGAAACTATGGTTAAATCAGATAAAATATGTCGAGACAATATTGCAGAGGTTTAATATGCAAGAATGTAAACCGGTCAAGGTTCCTATTCTTGTTGGTGTAAAGTTATTTGCATATCAGTCTCTCAATACACATGAAGAGGAGGAGGACATGTCTCATGTTCCATATGTGAGTACAGTTGGCAGTTTGATGTATGCAATGGTATGTACTAGACCAGACATTGCACATGCAGTGGGAGTTTTGAGCAGGTATATGTCAAAACCAGTGAAGGAGCATTGGACAACAGTAAAAAGAGTTTTCAGGTATTTGCGTAGCACTCTTAGCTATGGATTGTGCTACGAAGGAAGACTGGGATTGGACAGAGTGGTGGACATACATGGCTTTGTGGATGCAGACTAGGCTGGAGATCTGGATCGTAGGAGATCTACAAGTGGGTATGTGTTTAACCTGTTTGGAGGAGCAATAAGTTGGATGAGCAAAAGACAGGCTGTAGTGGCACTTTCAACTACAGAAGTTGAATACATGGCAGCCACTCATGCAAGTAAGGAAGCAGTATGGTTACAAATATTGTGTTCAGGTATTGGGTTGGTACAACAAGTTGTAAGGATATAGTGTGACAGTCAGAGTGCAATTTTTCTGGCGAAGAACCTGGCTTATCATTCAAAGACAAAGCATATTGATATTCAATATCACTTTGTGAGAGATATGATTGAAGAAAAGAAAGTATCGTTGATGAAGGTGGACACTTTGAAGAATATTGCAGACTCGTTAACAAAATCTGTGAGCACTGAGAAGTTCTCTTGGTGTAGAGGATCCATGGGCATTATTGCCCTGGGTTGTTGACTATGTAACCCTATAACCCCCTATATGCAAAGAAAACAACAAGTGGGAGAATGTTGGGTATGTGTTATATTCTTTGCATGAGTAGCATAGTTTGTGTGTTGTGTCAGGCGTGTAGGGGGGTGTAGGGGGGCGAAGCCCCCCACGTGGGGGTTCGAGGGCGTTACCCCTAGAAAAAAAAATATGCCTCAGAAAACGTGTCACATATTTAGGTGGTTTTTCGGCACATGGTGTTTTGTCGATGGTTTTCTATTTCCGGTTAAGGAATTAGGGTTGTTGACTAATCCAGGTCATTGGGTTAGGGTTTTGGATGTCGTTGGCTCCTATATGTATATTGTATTGTAAACAATGTATCACAAGGAATGAATATAGAATATGTTGGTTTTCCCGGTTTGGATTTCCAGAGGAAAAATATCTGTGTAATGTTTGTATTTTTAATTGTATCTTTTACTTTCTTTTACTGGAAATATGTTTGCAGTAAATATTGTACAAGGTTAAAATCTAGATTATAATGGTGGAAGCACCTCCGAGCAAAAGAGTGTCATCCGCAAACTCAGAATGATTCAAGCTTTTAATTCCCCTAACCAATTTGATTCCTGGGAGATTTCTTGACATCCTTTCTACTTCCAACTTTCTTCTCGAGGAATCATCCATGATTATGTACATAAGAGGATAGAGTGGGAAGCCTTGTTGCAACCCTTGGCTTCCCTTGAAGAAGGAGGTGGGCGTCCCATTAACTAAGGGAGTGATCTATGGATCACTTATACAAGAAGAGACTCATCTGATAAAATAAGAAAGAAAATCAAACATAAATAAGACATCAAATAAAATTTTTTGTCTTACTATGTCCAAGGAATTGGCCATGTCAATTCTAATAAGTACTCCCTTGTCTTTGTTCTCTTGACTTGAATGAATAGCTTCCTACACCATGATTATGTTATCCATAATTGAAGCTTTTTCATAAATCCTTCTTGATTGTCATAAATTATATTGGGTAAAACCTTTCTAAACATGTTTTCTATTATCTTTGTCAAGATTTTATAGGAGTTACATGGCAATATTGGATAGAACCTAGAAAAAAAAAAAAAAAAGGGATAACCTCTTTAGGAATGAGAGATAAGAATGAATAATTTGTATTTCTACCAAGTCTAAAGGTTTTTTGAACATATTGTGGCATTTGTTTAAAGTCCATTTTTATTGTGTGTCAGTGGGCTATATAAAAAATGGATAGTAAATCCATAAGGGCTTGGAGATTTGTCAGGGGCCAAATGCTAAATTGCATTAATAATTTCAGATCCCTCAATTATATTCATTAGATCAACATTTTCTTCTTAGGAGATGACCAAGGGGATTTGTTCCAACATCGGGGAAATAATAGTTGGATTAGCCCCTTCGTGTTCCAAATATAGGCACTCGAAGTGATTCTTGGTCGCTTCCTTTATTTCCTCCAAGAAGCTAACTTTTAATCCATTTTCCACTGTTATTTCCTTAATGTTGTTTCTGATCACTTTGGCCTTTGCTTGCCTATGGAAGAAAAATGTGTTTTTATCCCCAGATTTCAGCCATAAACTGTGGGATTTGAGATTCCACAATTCTTCTTTAGTTTTGAACGCTTTGTGTAACTTTTTAAATAATGAACTTTCATCTTTTTAATGATTGCTATCTATTTCCTCATCCTTGATTCAAGCCTGCAAAGTTTCAAGCTAGATTTTTAGTTGTGCCTTTTCAATTTATGGAGGGTGCATGAGCCCTTAGACCATTCTTTGAGAGTCAATTTAATATCTTTCAATTTTTTGGTTTCCTCGTCATTTGTCTCAAAGTTATTTTCAATCTAAAACCCTACCTATTAGAAATCTTACCCATAGCTCTTATGACGAAATTTTACCAAATTTTGTTTGTCTTCTCACGAAGATGTGCCTTTTCAGAGTCATAATGGTTTGTTTTAGAACTAATCTATTGACTGAAGACTTTAAATACAAGAGATTGACTTTTGTTATGTAGAAAGTATTTGGCTTAATTCTTGCACATTTTCATTTTTTTTTTATAAACAATCACCTATTTTATTATTGAGTCAAGTCGTGTGCCCAAGTCATGTGCAAAGTCTCGAAATATTTTGTCATACAATGCCTCTACACTATGCATTAAATCCTCGATACTTAGTGTCAATCAGGTCAAAGTCAACCATAGGTTCCAGACATAAGCCATGTGTCCGAGAATAAGAACATAAATGCTTAGGGTCAAGCGTTAAACCACCAAATGATAAGGTCCAGATCCAACGACTTACGTTGAGGAGGATCGACGGCTATAATGGATTGCGGCCCCCGACATGCTTGTCATTTAAAGCAATAGCTTGGAGCCAAGGTACGTGTCACTCGCTGGTTAATTGCGGCGCCTCCTATCATGGTATTCAAAACAACCCTTTGACCCCCAGCGGACTATTTTACAAAACCGCCAAAGCCCCCGTGGACACGCAGCAGTCTCCAGGCAGTACAATTCGGGCACAGTTTCTGGGCAAACGAAGATGAATTTCAGAAATCCGAAACATGGGTTTTGTGTGGGATGGCCCGAATTGAGTGTCAGGCGGACAGAATTCCAAAATAAAAAAGGGTTTAAGAGATTTCGTCATTTTACTAAAGACGAATTCACCAGATTTTGTGAATGGCCGGATTGGCAAAATGTCCAATAAATGGAACGCTCAGAACCAGCTCCCAATGGCAGGGTTTTCAATTTCGTGGTGATTCCAAAACAAGGAAGGACCCGCCAAACTACCGTACATACATTTCATTCAAGGCTATAAGACTCACAAGAACACTATAGGCCGTAATTTTTTTATTGGAAGCAACTGGAAATGCAATGGAACTTTGGAGGAGGTTAAAAAATTGGTAGTACTCTCAATGCAGCAGAAGTACCATCCTAAGACGTTGTGGAATTCATTGTTAGCCCTCTGTTCGTATTTCTTTCTACAGTTCAACAGTGAAGAAAGAGTAGAATGCTGCAAGAAGCCAGAGATAAATGTGAGAAATAAGGTATTCAAGTTCTGGTTGATAAAGAGTTTGATGATGCTAATACTGTAGTGTCAATATTGCAGAACCGTCAAGAATACCATAAGAGAGAAACTTTCTTACAAAGGTGGCAGAGTATTTGACAACCAAAGCATATGAAGAATTGTATGCATTGATCAGCATGTGCATCATAGGTGTCAGTATTCCAAAGGCCTGTATCTTCATACAACAATTGAAAATTGGTTCAGATTTTCAGTATTTGTCAAACTTGTCTTCTACAAAACAAAGATGCAAACCAATGGTTTTCTCTGAAAATAAACATTGTAAATATTGAATTGATATGCTAGTTGTATTTTTGGGAAAATCTTTCCAAGTAACCAAGAAGACACCTGGCAGAATAACAACAGTAATTTAGAGAAATGGGACAGCATGTAAAATGGAGGTGTTAAGAACCCCAAATTACTCTAAAAAAATAATTCTATTTTAAACCATTTGTTCCAGATTATTTTAAACCATTTTTTCCAGATTAGCAGTAGTTGAGCAACCAATTCCAGAAGTGGAGGCATCACTTGTTCAGCATTGAAAGATCATAAAAGAGGCAGCAGAGGATTGGAAACGGGGTAGATTAGGAATTCATTTTGGCACTGAGACTATGTTTTTCTTTGTAAGCCCAATGGGTTATTACATTTTGTAAATTTCTGGATCAAAGGATTTAGCTTAGGATTCATCTCTTATGATAATAAAGCCTAGTTCCAACTATTTTCTGTGTTTATTTTTTTTAACTTTCATCTTTATTTCTGTCTGGCCAGACAATTTGGTATCATTTCCTCTGTCATTTGTTTCTTTTGAGTAACAGATTTTATGTATAACTTCATTGATGTTTTTCCAGCCAAAAAAAATTACTCAATTTATATTATATCAATATAATGTGTTCTCATCACAGTATATCCGGACTGTTTCTTTAGCCTACATGTGAATTGCCAGCCATAAATGTGAGGTGATAGATCAGTCTGGAATGAAGGAAATATCAGGGTGCAATTGTAATATCTAAGTGAAGAAAGACGAAGAGTGTAGAAAAAAAAGAAACAATAAAATCTGATCATGCAGATTGGTGTGTCTCAATATGCATCAACTTCATTGATGTTATCATGACGTGTGTCTCAATATGCATTCAATAAGGTTGCAATTAAAATTGTGTTGATTGTTTTTATATTGAATTCATGGGCTCCCTATATTACATTTATTTTAAAGTTGGATTCATTAAGTAATGTTCATTCAATGTTTTGTGTCTGAAATTTATTGTTTCCCTTCATTTTCTTCTATCCTCCACTTATCAGCTTTGTGCTTTGTTATCTAATACTCCATGTCCAAGGGACTAAGGCTTCTAATCTCTGATGTTTACATTTTTTATTCTAGTCTGCTGTCATTATTCTTCAAACCCTGCCCAAACCATTTTTTGTTACTGTAAATCTGACAATGGGCAACAAGCTTCATTTTAAGTATTGAGGAAACCTCTTTGGTCCAAGAGCCCGTTTGTGGCCTAAAATTGGTTTAAAGATGTCTTGACATGGTTTTTAAACAGCCGGAAACCATGTCAAATTACAACAAGTAAGAATGGAGGCAAACCATTATTTTATTTCAAAGAAAGGGATTGGGTCATCTTGAAATAAGATTTCATACATATTGCCTTGAGGGCTCAAATTACCTCTCTTGGATTGAACTAAAGACTTTTCGATATGATCTAGGGGGTGAACAAGCTAAGATGCTTCTTATTGGAGCTGCGAGGTGACATGCAAGGATCTAGATGTAGTCGAGGGGCCTGAGGGGAACGAAGGGCTTCATGATGAGGGAGTTGTCCCCGAGGTGCGATGAAGAAGTTGGTTTTTTAGTGCACATCATTTTCTTTACTATATGCCACTGCTCTTGTTTGTCTGAAACCGGTTGGGTTGCATGTATGTTTCTTTTGCAATATTTTGCAAAATTCCTTTATTTATGAAAGATCTTTCATTTGGATGGAAATTTCTCATATTCGAAAGATTGAATATGCTTAAAGTTGTCCAAGGTTAAAAGAATCACTTCAGGAAGCCCCTTTTCAAGGTCGACCTCTACATAAATCTTTGTGCATGTGGACATACCATCCTTGGGCTTAGACTTGTCAATGTATCGGCCCAATGTATCTCCAATGTTATGCATCATGTCTTCATTCCAGCAATGCAAAGGTAAATGAGAAACCTAACCCATACCGGAACAAATAAAGGGACACTGAGCTCGGGATTAAAATATAGGGTCCATTAATTTAGATACATTCCTCTAGTGCCAAAAAGATATGTCCCATTCTTGAAAATGAGGTCTTTGTCCTCCTTGGCTTCAAATAAAAAGGCATAAAATCTCCTACCACAAAAATAATGGGTGAGTTACTTTTGATCAATACTTGCCAATTTCTTTGAACCCAGGTTTCCATGGACCAAATACTTTGAGTAAATTTTCCTTTCAATCCATGTTCATCCAGACACAAAGCCATATGTATCGATGAAGAGGTAGGAAGAGGAACTTCTAGGATATTTTTAAGCTTCTCGACAAATCTCGAGGGTTGCAATCTTGGGTTTTTTTTAAAAGTAGAAACCAACGAACGAAAGACGTGAAATTATGTATCTGGAGGGGGGTGATCCCCTCTAGGATTGGGCTCCATGGCCATGACCTAACAATAATAATGGATCATGTGGCTTTCAATAGGGTGTACTTCATGGGTGATGGGTGATTCCGCAGGTACGGGTAAGTCGAGGAGATTTTAACTTGGAACCTCATCAAACATAACACTTCATATCAGGGCAATTGCCAATTGAGATGCCCCCTGAAGATATATTAATTGTAACTATAAAAGCGATTATTATGATCATTTATTTTGAATCTCTTTTAGCAAGATAATCTGTATTTGGGATTTCTTGCAAACGCAAACACAATCTTTCTTTTCCTAAGACCATTATTATGATAATTTATTTTGCAAACGCAAACACAATCTTTCTTTTCCCAAGACCATTATTGTGATAATTTATTTTGAATCTCTTTTCGTAGGATAATATTTATTGCAAACACAATCTTTCTTTTCCCAAAACCATTATTATGATCATTTATTTTGAATCTTTTTTCGTAAGATTTTTTTTTCCAACAGGAAAATTTCTCAATTATATTATAAATATAATTATGTTCTCTAATCAAGAGAAAATTACAAAAGACAACACAAGTTAACGAAACTGTCAATGAATCTTTCGCCAATAGTGGTCTACATGACTAGCAAATGGTGAAAGTTCATAAATGAAAAGAAACCTTGTTACAATGACAAAGCTACTAAAACTGGCAGGGAAAACCTCAAAGAAAACCAAGGAATTGCATAAGTCTAGAATGACAAAAAAGAGCAAAGGGGAATGAAAGGAGGAGATAGGTAGGAATTTTATAGAGTAATGTAGTGTGATGGGCCCTCGTGACCATCTATCCAGAGATTATAAGTGATTATGCCCTCTCTCTTTTTTAGCAGTGTCTTTGATAGTTGGTCTGCGGATTTATTGTGCTCATAATAGATATGAAAGAAGCTGAGATTTTTAAAGGAGGGAAAAAGTAATCTGATTCTGTCCTTCCAAGCCAGAAGAGAGATGGCTTGTAGATCACCCTTGTTGTTTAACTACTCAATAATGATTCTAGAATCTCCAAGCAGCTAAAGATCTTCAATGTGTAATCTGGAAGCCAAATATAAAGTGGCCCAGGGACCCAAAAGTTCATCTCGAGTGTTGGTTCCCGGGCCACAATTGAAGGTCCATCAATAGTAAGTGTTGTTTGTAAGTCTGATCAGTCCGCCAACTCCACTCTGTGTTCCATTCAAAAATGTTGCATCGTCGAACCAACCGGTTGTAATATCCACAAGATCTGGAAACCTCTTTTTGTTTTTTAGTCTTTGTTTAGCAGGGTGTATGTCAATCCAACTTTTTAATAAAACCAAAGTTTTGTGAACTGATGTGCTAATAAAAGGGATCTCATCGGAGATTTTTTTTTAATTTCTGGTAAGCCAAATAGTCCAACATACCAGGGGAGGTAAATGTTTATAAGTATGCTCCCTATGTGTCCAAAGATCTAAACAGATGGAGAGAGATGGTCTGTCCCATGTAGAATTGAGATCTAGTAGCAAAATGAGTTTATCCCATATCGATCTGGTGAAGGAGCACTTGATAAACATGTGATCCGCATTCTCAGCATCAATGAAGCACAGTTGGCAAATATTTGAACCTGTCCATCCTTTTCTCAGCAGAATATCCCAGGTATTCATCTTATAATCGATCAATAGCCAAAAGAAAATTTTGATTTTAGAGGGTATATGCCAACACCAAAAGTTTTTTCGCCATCCCTTTTGATTTATTGGCCAGAGTGAATGCGAAATCTCAGAGTAAATGTTGTGCATGGAGATGATACCCGAATGGTCTCCCCCAGACCACAAAAGATGATCAACCATGTCATTTTAGTGAATACTAGCTAATGTTAAAGTCGAGCAGAAGGTATTCCAAGTTGGAATAAGCTCGACACTGAGTTTATGCAAGCTATCGGAGATCCATCTGTCAGGGAGAGTGGATGATATGGAGCGATCGCAAATCTGATAAAGAAAATAAATGTTTCTGGAGTTTAAATGTGTAATAAGCTGAGGTGAAAGTAAGGAGGCCTCTTCCAGCCCAATGATACGGTCGTGACCAAGAGTGAGGGAGTGGCCCGACCCCGGCTGCCAACAAAGCCCATGTAGAATCCAATCTTTAGCTTTAATGAGGCTTTTCCAGAAGTATGAATGTGCCCTAGAGGTAGCCAAATCAGAATGAATCCATCTAATGACCGTGAAATGTGAAAGGTATTTGTCTTTAATGACGGAATGCCAGATGCCCGGAGAGGTCAGCATTCGCCAAAGAGAATTAGCTGTGAGCGCTTTGCTGAAATGGAATAAATTGCAAAGTCCCCATCCACCTTTTTGTTTTGGTTTTGACAAGGATTCCCAATTGCAAAGGTGTTGTCGGGAATGATCTGAGCAGCCCAACCAGAGGAAATGATAAATCAAGCGCCGAAGTTTTGTAATTACCGAAGTAGGGATGGCTGTCAGTGCCATCCAATACACAGGTTGTCCCTCTAGAAAAACTTTTATAAGAGTGATCCGACCACCAAGGGAGAGCCACCTCGTGCACCAATGACCAATCTTTTTTTCAACTTTTGCAATAAGCCAATTCCAATCCGCCGACTTGTAAGAATTTGCCTTTAAAAAATATCCCAGATACTTGAGCCCACTGGAAATATGAGTGAGGTTATAAGGGAAAATGCCTTTAAGTTGTTCCAGATTGTGTTGTTGTACATTTGAAAAATGAAAAGTCGATTTATCCCAATTGATCATGAAACCATTCCTGTAAAGAATCATTGGACATGATGAGGATATCATCTGCAAAGAGAAGGTGAAGAATCTTAATAGTCCTGGATACTTTTATTCCAGTGATTTTTCCATCATCTTGTCCAATTTTTAGGAGGGTCAAAGCTTCCATGGCCAAAACGAAGAGCAAAGGTGAGAGGACAACCCTAGCGCAGGCCTATGCCACTGCGAAAAAAAGAAGATGGTTCCCCATTAATCAATATGGCCAAGTTTGCACTCACCACACAACTCATAATCCACTTAATCAGTTGATGACTTAAGCCAATCTGGGTCAGGATCAATATGAGAAAATCCCAGTCTATGCAATCAAAAGCCTTCGTGAGATCCAATTTTAAAATGAGCGTTTTAGAAGTTTTGGATTTGATACTATGAAGGCACTCCTGGGCAGTGCCAATAACATCTAGAATTTGGCGACCTTTTAAAAAACCAAGTTGTTCAATGGATATGTACAGAGAGAGGAAGGTATTTAGTCTAGTAGCAATGATTTTTGAGATAAGTTTATAATAGAGGTTGCAGAGAGTTATAAGACAAAAGTCATCAAAAGTGGTGGGGTTTGCCGCTTTTGGAATGAGGGTGAGAAAGGTTGAGTTCAGAGCACCCACTACCTTTCCTTTGAGTCTAGAATCCTCCACAAGTTCCAAAAGATCCAGACTAACCATATCAAAGAAATGCAGATAAAATTCCACTGTCCAACCGTCAGGGCCTAGACTTTTATCCATGGAGAAAGATTTTAATGTAACCAAAATTTCTGAGAGCAAAGCAGGTCTGTCAAGAGTAAGAGAATCATCCTCCGATATAAAAGAAGAAAAGAGTCCTACCACTCTTGCTGAGGTCTGTAAGTTTGTTGTATTCTTCTTTTCAAAAAAAGTTTTAAAATGACTAACAACAGTTGTTTTAATAGCTTGTTGTCCTCTATGGAGAGAACCCTCTGAATCTGCAATTTCCCAGATATGCTTTTTGCTTCTGCAAGAACTAGCAAAATTGTGGAAAAATTTAGTGTTAAGATCCCCACACTTGATCCAATTTGTCCTACATCGTTGTCTCTAGGTGAGTTCATCTTTTAGTATAAGCTGGTTTCTTTCAGATTCTAAAACTTTTAATACTTCACTGTTGTTTCCAAAACCCCTGCCCGAGTTGCTGCAATATGGATAGTCTAAATATCAATTTCAATATCAAGAAGCCTTTGGGTGTTATGTTTTTTTAGACGGGCTGCCCAAATCTTTATACGACCTTTTAAGCTCTTGAGCTTCCAAATAAAGCGACGTTGAATACAGGACTCGGAGAGAAAACAAGTATCGTTCCAAACATCTGTTACAATAGAAGAGAAATATGTTTCTAAGAGCCATCTCGAGTTTAGTTTGAATGGATAATGGAACTTTGGTGTAGAATAATCCAAATGCAAAAAAATCGGAGCGTGGTCTGAAAAGTATGGGGATTCTACCCAAGAGAGAATTATATCTGCTGTAGAGATTAGATTCTTTGATATGAGAAACCGATAAAGTCTTTTGGAAATTGAATCTGATCCCAACCTCCCATTTCTCCAAGTTGGAGCTAAATGATCCAGAGCATAGTCAACAAGCTTGTGGTTAAGAAACATCGAAGAGAAATAAACCGCAAGTGCATCCTGAGTAGCAAAGTCACCCCAGATTTCCCTTATGGAGGTAGTAAGGTTCAAATCCCCCACTAAGATCAAGTTTTTGAGATCTAGGAGACCCCAAGCTTCTACTTTATTCTAGAAATTTTGTCTGTCAGAATAGGGGGCATATATATTAAGAAGGTGAATCCTTTTGTTGTTGAAACGGCGAGAACTAGAAAGAAGAATGCCTCCACAACAAAGGTAAGGGGAGAGATCAAATTTAGTAGGGTACCAACCCACGACCAAACCCCCAGAGGTGCCGAGAGAGCTGACAGTGCATATGTACCAAGTAGGAAAGAAAATATTTAAAAAGTGTCTGGCCTTTTTGCTGTCAACCAGAGTTTTCTATAAGAAAATGATGTCCGGATGTGAGAGAGAAAGTAGTCTTCTGAAGGAGGTTGTTTTTTGGAGGCCCCCCACCCCTCTAATGTTAAGGGAGAGAAAGATCATGGCTTTGCTCTTGCTAGGGATTTCATGCCTCTAAGCGCCCCAATATCAGTGAGAGAATGTGAAGTAACCGATGAAGTTGATGAAGAAGAGCCCTCCTTTCGACGAGCACTGCAGGTTTTTATCAGTGAGTGTTCAATAGCATGGCCTTTGGTCCAAGTGTAGTCCAATTGTGAAGGATTTGGCCTGGTCTCAGGTGTTTTCAAACCTGGATTGGAATCAGGCAGAGTGTAGGGAGAAATGCCTCTATAATTTGGTAGAGGTATGGGGCTGAAAACTTCTTTATAAGTAGGTAATAATGAATCTAGAACAACGTCGAGAGTACTATCTCTCAGTTCGGATTCAGTGAGACCTGGTAAGTGACACAAATTTACCTGTTCAATGAATTGGTCACTAGAAGGTTCGGTTGAGGGGAGAATGTCAAGTGAAGGCTCTCGGACTGTCATAGTACTGATAGAAGAGTTGATGGATACAGAGATGGGGAGAAAAGTCGATTCAATAGGATGGTCGTCAGAGGTTTCGGCCACAGATAGAGAGGATGGATGTAAGTCCAAAGAATTCTCTCGCTCTTCCAAAAAACTAATAGTGGGGTTGTATGATAAAGAGATCAGAGGGATAGATGTTTGAGACGTGTCCAGGTTGTGTGAAAGGTGATGATAATCCGAATTAGAGGGTAAGATTGAAACTGTGGTATGTGCGACAAGTGGTTTAGACGTAATGGACGAAACAACGACTGTATCAATAGAGACAGGGGTACGAGTTTGAAAAGAGATGGGTGATAGTGAAGACGAAGTAGAGGAAAGATGAAGTGGAATGGGAGCGGAGGCAATACAAGACGGGACCCCCAGAGGAAGAGGAGTTGAACCAGATAAAGTGGGAGAGGATTTGTCTAGTAAATCTTTTTCCCAAGAAGTGAGCGAGGTATAAAGAGTCGGACAGATGATTTTTAGCTTACCTGTAAGCGAAGTCAAATTAGAATGTGCGCCATCGTCAGGAAGATTTGGATAATGTATCTGAGAAGTTTGTACTGGAGAGTCCACGTTGTAAGCCAACTCAAGCATTGATTCCTCTGAAATATCATCATCAAGAACGCCCGAGCAAGTTTTTTTTAAGTGGCCCGTCTTTCTGCAAGGAGAACACCTGAAGGGGACACCAAGGTAGTCTAGCTTCTGGCGTGAAAGGTGTCCTCGCCAATCTATGTCCAAAGATTCAAGGAGTCCTTCATGGATATCTATTTCTACAAGAATCCTTGCCAATTTTCTGTATGGGCCAGTGAGCATCTTAGAGCCCACGCAGATAAAACGACCTAGGGAGTTACCAATGGCCAGAAGAGCTTTTTCATTCCAAAGATGCAGAGGTAGTCCAGGAAGAAGGACCCATAGGTGTCGATCTCTGAAGTAGTATAGTGATGGATCAAAGCTCACTCGCCATCGCTTCAACATAAGGCTACTGTCATCTATATTCCATAGGTGCTCCAGAATAGTTGTAGAATCCTCAAGTGAGTTGAAATGAAAATAGAGCCAGCCTCGACCAAGATGAGAGAGAGAAGGGGCATATCCCAGTAATGGCCGCCATGCTTTATTCATCCAAACTTCCAAATGTGTATAGAAAAGGTGTTTGTAAGAAATTCTGCCCACAAGACTACACAAGGCCATAGAGACCGAGTCCTCCAAGCCAATGTCTGCACCAAGGACGAGCTTCTTCTTAGTTTTCTTTGGAATCCACAGACGCTAAGTGGGTTCCTGCTCCCAAGTGGAAATAGTCGGTTCTGTAACTTAAAGCCAGAGGTTCTATTGTAATCTTGTGTAGCCAGAGAAGAAAATTTCTGAGAAAGGAGATCACTGTGTGATGGGAGAGTAGAGGGACTGGTAGTGGGAAAATAAGGAAGGTGTAAAGGAGGCCGAATCTTACATGTTTCAGTTTGTAGGCCTCGAAAGGAAGGTCTCCTTTCTACAGGAAGATAATAAGTATTTGTAATAGATAGGGCAGAGGATGGAAGAGCGGGGAAGGAGATGTCAAAGGTTGAGGGGGTACAAGTGGTCAGAGAAGGAATGATAGTGGAAAACTGTGTGGATTGTTGGAGTAAGTTAAAACTTGGGGAAGAGGGCAGAACAATAGAGTCAAGTGAAAGTGGGACGTTATTACGCCTGGAGATCTCATCCGTCAAATTAAAAAGACTTGCACTGTTCCAGATGGCCTCGTCAGCAACACTCATGAGTGTGTTGACTTGTGCCTCCATCTGTGTAGGTCTCAAGGGATAAGTAGTGATTAAAAGAATGTTGCTTACAGAGGCAGTAGTTTGTCTTTGAAGATTTCAAGTCAGAGGAGAGGATCCACCATCGATGAGCAGAGACTTCGAGAAGAAAGACAAAGCAGAAAATAAAGTAAACAGTATGAGGAGAGGATGGTGGTCTAGTGGTCTAGAGGGAAAGAAAACGCTCAGAAGGGATGGATAATCCACGTGTGCTCAAGATATAGCCTATATTGAGCCGGGAGTACACCAGGTCCACCAATGTTTGTAACCAGGTCCATCACAAAGTGTACCAGGTCCGCCATTAGAGGAATGCACCTATTCGAGTCTCACATCCTCTCTCACTTGATATGTGTAAAAGCCAGATTTCATAGGAACTTGAAGAAATTATTATGTCTAACTATTTTGTCTAAAATTGATATATAGTTAATCAATAAAAGATCATCATCGAATCTTTTCATAAGATAATCTTTATTGCAAACACAATCTTTATTTTGACTCTCTTTTCATAAGATAATTTTAATTTTTATTGCAAACACAATCTTTCTTTTCCCAAGACCATTATTATGATCATTTATTTTGAATCTCTTTTCGTAAAATAATCTTACGAAAATCTTTATTTTAAATCTCTTCGCAATTTATTTTAAATCTCTTTTTGCAAGATAATATTTATTTGGCCTTTCTTGCAAACACAATCTTTCTTTTCCCAAGATAATCTTTATTGCAAACACTATTTACATTGAAACATTCCCAATCTTTATTGCAAACACTATTTACATTGAAACATTCCCAAGATAATCTTTATTGCAAACACTATTTGCATTGAAATCATTTAACCATTTATTTAGATTGAAACCATTTAACCATTTTTTACCATGGAATAGCAACTAAAATTGCTTATAATTCCTTAAATTTAAAAAACATGTTTTACCATGGAATAACAATTCCTTAAATTTAAAAAAACATGTTAATAATCCAAAAACAGTTACACGCAAGACTAACAATGTAAAAATATAAAAAGAATCAGATATTTTGGCATGTCATACTTACAACTGTGAGAACGCATAGGTATAGAGCATTGAAAGGTGGTGCTTGCGCTCCGTGTGTACACATCGACTTTCTGATATATTCAAACGACAAATAATAGGCCCGACGCCCCATTTCCAGTCGGTCATAATTTAACATGTCACCGTCATGTCAGAGAAACGCATTAAGTTAATGATTTTTATTGAAAAATGGAAGAATTTTTTTTTTGAAACTGTTAAAATTTTAGTAAATTTCATAAAAATTTTGTCAATTACTTTAATATAAAACTTTACTCTAAATTTTAACCTATTTTAAAAAGCATTACCACACCCGAAAAAAAATTACCCACTCACTCCATAACTTTAAAAACACATAAAGTTGGAAAAAACATCCATAGCTTTAAAGAAACAGACGGTTGGAAAAAACACGGAGGCGAGCTGACTCGTGAGTCTGACCTAATTCTTTACAAAAGCGATAACCGAGGAACCCAACACTACCATCCTGACCTAATTTTAATGGTTGGCTGCATATTCCAGAATTACAGAATTACACTGCATGATGCAATGTAATTCTGTAATTCTGATTTAAATCAGAAAATCATCGACCATTTCAATCACCCATGTATCTCGGCGCAATCTGTTACGACGGGCCGAAACCCGTTTTCACTGCACAAAGCGGCATTCCGATGCAAAGGCTCTAGCGTTATGGCAATCGGCATATCAATCACGATACTCTCAGCCGGAGGCGGCGGATGGCGGCGCCCCGATTCTTGATCGTGATCCCGCCCCGATTCTTCGGGCAAAGCCGCCGCCGCAGCGCCGCCATTTACACCATTCTTTTCCTTGCTCTCGCGAGCGCTGGTCCTGCAAATGGGGCAGACGGAGCGCTTTGAAAGCCACGCATCCGCGCATTGCACATGGAAGGCGTGGCTGCATGCTGGGATCACGCGGCACTGGTCACCGATCTGGAAAGCATCGAGGCACACCACGCACTCGGCGTTGCCGCCTCCGCTGTCCGCCGATGGGCGGCGCTCTTCACCTTCTTCTTCGTGGTATTCGAAGGTGGGCAGCCTCTGGAGGTCGGCCGCCGAGAGGCCCTGCTGCTCGGGAAACTTGCCGTTCTCCTCCGACGGGCGCCGGCGCCTCCGCCTCTGAAGCAGGGAAACGTAGGAGATAAGCCACAAATAGAGCAGCACCAACCCTCCTATGCCCGCGCACAGGAGCAGCAGTGAGAAAGCCGCCACCAAAAGCATTTTCTCCATCATCGCCTTTCTGTCATATCTAGGCCTCCCAGCTAGAATTCTCTCTGTTCAGTAGGCAGCTCTGCCGTTGTATAATTATTAGTAACACAAACACAGAGATCCAGAGAAAGGGCGCCATGCGAACGCGTTTCTGGTCTCTCCGGTGGCCAGCCTCTGAACTCCGCTCGACAACAATTACAATAAAACGCGCTCTGGCCATAAAACGCGTCTAGGTCGACACAGAAAGTCGGAGATTTACAATTGTTGCTTTGCCACGTGGGTGATGTGGACGTCGCCAGCGGAGGCGTATTAAATAACTGACAGCCGTGGCACCCTTTGACCCCGTGCCACTGCTCGCTGGA
>ML794084.1:151810-162324 GCA_009831015.1 Picea engelmannii | reverse complement strand
TTTTCATTTTTTTTTCCTATTTTTTAGTTTTTTTTTTTCATTTTTTATGATTTTGTTTGTAATGGCATTAGGATTTTATAAAAAATGTTTCAATTTTAGTCATAGAAAAAAAGGGTGGGGGTCTTATCGGTGACACCTATTTTTTATTTAGGGGTTCCTTTTAAGATTTTAGTTGCAAGGGTATCATGTGTCATGACCATGGTTCCAAAAAAGTTACAATTTTGACCCTAAAAAATGAGGAGTGTTGTTGTTAGAAATGTTTTTCAATTTGGGGGTTGATTTTAAGGTTTTGGCTAACAATAATACCAATTGTTAAGTCCATGGTTTCAAGAAGTTATAAATTTGGCCTTGAACAAAAAAAGGGTGTTGTCGTTGGTGCTACTTTTTGATTTGGGGTTTGACTTTAAGGTTTTTGGTGGCAATATTACGATATTGTTGAGGCCATGGTTGCAAAAGGTGGTAATTTTAACCCTGAAAAAAATGTGCTACCAATAACACCACTAAATTTCAATTTGGGGGTTAATTTTAGTGTTTTTTACTCCAACATATGGATTTTTAGAGCTAGAGCTCTCATTTTGATGTCACAATTCTCATCAAGTGAGTGACTATGTTTGAATTCCTGGTGCGAAGCTCGAGTTTGAGGCCTAACTAGTGAATGTCTATGAATGTGTTATCGATTAATATGATTTCTAAGTACCATGAGGTAGACTTTCCATGGTATTCTCAAGAAATGTAAATATTATTTGAAGACTAATATACAAGGTCCAAGGCTAGTTGCGAAAGAGCACAAGAAGGGCTATGAATCCAGTAGAGGGGACGAGGAAAGGGGGTCCATGGGGTTGCGAATTAATCTTGATTTTCCTTAGTCTCCTAACCTTCATTTTTTTTTTTTTTTTTATCATGTGTCGTATTAAATCACCAACTACCAACTATTGAATACAAATGGTGGTTGGTGGGGAAGCTTGTCTTCCTTAGTTATGAGAGCATGGTGATTAAGTAAAAGAATAGAGAAGTGTAAGAGACTTCGTTCCCATAGGGATTTGAACGACCTCTTTTCCCATACCCTTTCTTGATGTATTCTAATTGATTATCCCATTTATTCGTCATTCCATTTGATCCTATTCCATTATTATTATCTTATGCTTCAACCATTGGTTTTCATGTTCCCATGATATGCAAGAGACTATGTTTCAAGCATGTAAGTAATTGAGTAGAGCTACAAAAGATACATTTGTGAACCTGGGAGTGATAGAGAGGGAAGGTTGTAGAGGAGCATAGAGGTTGGGGTTAATATGAAACCATTATCATTTATCTATACACTGCTACTCATGGAGCACTCAAGAGACAAAAGATGAATTTGTTGGATTGACCTTGGAGGTAGACAATAGTTTGGACTCTTTCTATATACATTGAGAAAACTAAAGAGAGAGTTATAAGATTTTATGAGGGACTATTTAGCATAGAAGGGTATATTCTTGGTGCTATGTGGAGTAGTGAAGGGAGTATCATGGTTGGGCTAGTGAGAAGGTTTCCTAGAGAGTTATGTGGTAAATAATTTGGCTAATATTGAGAGAAATTTGGTTTGGAGAGTGACCTAAACAATCCTTATCTATTTTCCTTTGTGTTGGTGGACTCATAGCCTTGTTTGGGGGTAACAACCACATAGGATTGCTTATGGTTGGGTGGAAAATTGCTCACCAATATCTAGTCTCCTTGATTCAGCTTATTCAAAAGATAAGAATTCCATATATGTATTGAATTCCTATTCATAATTTTGTTATTAAGAGATGGTATTCTTATGAAATAATTGGGTAATGTATTTCATGGATTTTTGACATGTTGCATGGATTAAATTTTTGTGTGGTGAATTTGAAATGCCTTAGAGTTGATTTGGATTGAATAACCTTATACATTCACGATTTATGTATGCATTATGGTTGAATTGATAGGTTGCATGCCTCTATAATTATGTATGTCTTAGAGTTGATTTGGATGGAATTTGCATTATGCATTTGAGTTTATGAGATGCATTTTATGTTGCATCCAAAGTTGGATGGTGTGGGCCAAATCTAGTTTGAATTACTTGTGCATATAGGTGTAGCTATAGACCACCACTAATATGGATTAGATTTGTTTGATTGTGACTTCGAATTATATAAGTTCAAATGTTTTTCAAAGCTTGCAAGACTGGCATGGAGCCCAACCATTATGTGCATTCAAAGTAGTAACTTCAAAGTCACCAATTGGCCTATGTTTGATTCAAAGTATTCTTTGAATGGTATGAAAGCCCCTTTTGTTGGTATTCAAAGTATTACCTTTTAGTGAAGCATATGGCCTTTACCCTATTCCTTTCAAAGTAGAAAAGAACTTCAAAAGTAACTCGATAGCCTATTGGGAAGTTCTTTCAAAAGTAGTTGATGGCCATATTTTGAAAGTGTCTGGCGATCTATCAGGAAGTTATTTCAAAAGTGGTTGATGGCCATATTTCTAAAGGGAAATGGCCTATTGGGTGCATATTTGGAAGAAACCCAATGGGCTATTAGGGAATTAAAATGTCCATTCCTTCAAATCTGGATTAATGGACTATTGGGGAAATTCAAAGGTTGTTGTTTAAAGTACGATCAATGGGTCATCTTGAATTTTGACTCAAAAACCTTTGAATACTTATGTCCTTCAAAGGATGGGGTTTTTCTTACAAATATTCCTGATATTTCATCAAGGCCTTTCCTAGGAGGCAATTAGTGATAGGTTTGTTAACATATTTTATTGTTTTCAAGCAAACTTGGCTTCAATTTTTACAGAGTAGATAATTTAGATTTTCTTCAATAAATATAGAAAAAAAAAAGATGTTTCAAATCATAATTCATCATTTCCAAATGGAAAATCATCCATTGAGTCCATACCTATCTCATGTCAAGCATTTTAGTGCCTCCAACATGCATTTCTTGGGTGAATTTGTATTTTTTTTGTCATTTTTTGCTACAACAGGTGTTTGAATGCTTTTTCATGGATTCCAAGCATGTAGGAATTTATGGGGAGCCATGTTCCATCATATGCATCAATTTGAAACATCATGCATAAAATTGCTTGGGTGTGCATTTTATAGAATTGCTGGGAAATGTAAAAAACAACCAAGTTAGCACTTTGGCAAATCCAATTTGGCACCTACAAACCTTATTTATAAATGTGGAGAGAAGAAATTATTCTCTATGTGAAAAAATATATTAGTTCCTTTTTGTTTCATAAGTCATTCATATTCACTAGCTAGCATGCATTTTGTAGGCCAGATAAGACCTTATTTGCAATCTCCATCCAAGAAGTTAGTTTTGATATAATTTAAAATAGTGAAGGGTTTAAACGTTAAGATTGAAAATATAACACTATGTGAAGGGTAGATAAGGTCATGAAGAACACTCAACAAGTTTTAGATCTTGATTTGAGATCTTGTACAAGGCGGGGTGTACATTTTAGTGAAAAAAATGTGCAATTTTCCAAGGCAATGAAAAACAAACAAAATCATTGAAAGTGCCATTTAAAAAAACCAATATATTTTATAAGAGGGAAATTTTGAGAAATATGGAAATGTAGTGTGATGCAAAACTAGGGAAACTACACAAATCAACTTTTAGACCTCATGTACATGCATTTATGAGGTCTTGGCATGCATTTTATAGAGTATTGTCAACTTGCTGAAAAGTACTTTGTTTTCTTACCACATTTACATTTTTGAGAAATTAATGGAGTTTATAATCCATGGGAATGCCATCATAAGCACTAAATATGATGTGACATAATATAAGCAGTGTCGATCTTGTTGCAAAAATATTCATTAATACATTTAATATTTAAGATATGCATTTTTTAAAGGAAGTAGTGGTGTCGAATATGCTTCCTACACTAATCAATGAGAGAAGAATGTGCCAAAATTAAATAAACACAGTTGCAGTAATAAACAACACAAATACATACAACCATTACCCAACATGATTTCCTGGGGAAAATACTTCAAGGAGAAAAACCACACACTCTAAAGTGTGCTCAATTTATTATTTAGCAACCAAATGGTTACAATACATTACAAAGTCTTTGTGCTCTCAACAAGAGTGCTTAGTAGTTTCATAAGGATTCTAAGGAAATTCCAATAGAATAATAGTAAGTTAAAACCATAAACCATTTATGGTTTTCCAATTATATATGCTAGAAACTACCTATAATTAATTGGCCAACAATTGTTGCATATCATTCATTTCCTACTAGTGATTTGCATTTACTCCCTACCACTAGTTATCAATTATTCCTTGCTACTTCTCTAGGGTTATTCACTAGTACAACAAAACAGCCATTACCTACTCTACTACTGGACTACAAGGTGTATAACACACATGTCCCAACATTGTCCCACTTGTCATATACCTTACAAGAGAATACGAGAGAATGCATCAAACTGTGAGCTAATTGATTGGGACCATAAGGTTCATAGACTCACAACACCACTTGAATTTACTTGTGCTTGTCGGTTTCATCAATGCATCTACAACTTTCTATAAAGTGACAACTTTATCTAGTATCACCTTTCCATTATCTACCATGTCCCTAATGAAATGTTACTAGATATTTATATGTTTTGTCTTCACATGAAAGATCGGGTTCTTAACCAAACAAATGACATTGTTACTATAACATTGAAATGTAATAGATATTTGACTTAGACCTAATTCTAAACACAGTTTCATAAGAGAAATGGCCTCCTTACAAGAATGAGTAGCTTCCATATACTTCACCTATGTAGTGGAAAAAGAGACCACAACTTGTCACTTTATCATTCAACTTACTACTCCACCAACAATAAAAGAACATATCTACCCATGTATCTCCTTCTATCTACATTCATCAATGTCCAATCATAATCCACATAACCCTATATATCCATTGAGTGTGGCTCCCTTGAAACCACACTGTGATAGAAAATGGAATATTAAGAAGTATCTCACAAATACTCGAAGATCCTCTTCATTGTATCCCAATGTTCACATTCAAGGTTAGCCATGAATCGACTCAAGACTCCCAATGCTTGGGAAATGTCTAGTCTAGTACATACCATACCATACATCAAAATACCAAGTACACTATCATAAGGAATATAAGTCATATCCTCCATATCTACGGGGGTTGTAGGACATGCTCAACATAAAATTTAGTTCCCATAGAAATTAGAACACTCACTGGTTGATAATCTATCATGCAAAAATGTTGTAGCACAAAGTTTCCATACTTACTTTGTCTCAACCAAATATTTATATTTGTTATATCTCTCCTAATCTCCATTCTTAAGATATAATTCGTAGCCCCCAAGTATTTAATATCAAATTGTGTTGAAAGCTTAAACTTCAAATCTTAAATCACATCCTTATTGTTACCAAAAAATAACATATCATCTACATATAGAGTGATAACAAGGAAATGGACACCATCTTGTTTGTGATATACATAGTGATCCAATTTGGATCTCATAAATCCCAATCACAACACAAAAGAATCAAACTTTTGGTAACACATTCTGGGATATCGTTTGAGGCCATATAAAGAGTTTTTTTAATTTGCACGACCAATGACTCTTTAGCTTTATTAACATAGTTCTTAGACTGTGTCATATAAATATCCTCCTTCAAGTCACCTTGTAGAAATGTTTTTTTCACATCCACCTAATTCTATCTCTAAATCAAAAGGTTTTGTTGCAGATAATAGGAACCTATTAGA
Source organism: Picea engelmannii (assembly GCA_009831015.1). NCBI lineage: Eukaryota > Viridiplantae > Streptophyta > Pinopsida > Pinales > Pinaceae > Picea > Picea engelmannii. The sequence continues at coordinate 156,567 of ML794084.1, read as the reverse complement.
TGTTAACTTGTCAACTGGGGAAAACATCTCACCAAAGTATATCCCCTCAACCTAGGAATATCCTTTCACAACTAACCTTTCCTTGTCATTTTCAATATTGCCATATAAATTGATCTTCTTTTTGAACACCCATTTACATCCAATGGGTTTCCTTGCATTAGGAAACAATACCAAGTCCCATGTATTATTATTTCTAAGTGAAACCATTTCATCATCCATGGCCACTCTCCAGGACTTCTTATCTTCCATATCCATTGACTCTTTCACAATTATAGGTTCATAAATGTTAGCAAATAAAGAAAATATACATCTAAAATTAGATGAACCATAATTATACCCAACTAGTTTCCTTCTTTGTTGAGTGAACCTGCTTAAATTTTGAGGTAGAGTTTCTTTCTCCTCTTTCAAACTCTCAGAACCCTACTTCTCATTAGGTCCATCATGAAATTCTTGTTTATTTTCTGGTTCAACTTTTTTGTTCTTGGGTGGTAGTTGAACCACTGACTTATTTTCATATTCTTCTAGTTTCACCACTATGGGGGAAGGATTAACTTATTTGAAAATAACATTCCTTCTATACAAAAAAATTATATCCATAAGATCCCAAATCTTGTACCCTTTGACATCAACGCAATAGTCGATGAAGATACATTTCAGATCCTTTTTATCCAACTTCAACTACTTCTCGTTAGGCACATGAGTATATGTCTCACAATAAAAAACATGAAGATGTTGAAGTGAGGGATTTTTTCTCATCCATACCTCCATATTGGTATTATCCTCAAGAGCTAATGTGGGATACTTGTTAATCAAGTAACATGCAATAGAAACCACTTCTACCCAAAACTTATTCTCTAAGTTGACTCCACTAATCATACTCTTAACTCTCCCCATCAATGTTTCATTCATATTTTCTACAAATCCATTCTTTTTAGGGGTATATGGAGTTTTCTTATGTCTTTTGATGTCATTCACCTTAAAAAAATGATCAAACTTTACAAAAAAAAACTCACCATATTATCAGTCCTTGACACCTTAATCTTCCTGCTAGTTTGATTCTCCTGGAGAGATTTAAACTCCTTGAACCAACTAAAAACCCTAGATTTAATTATAATAAAATATACCCATGTCCTTCTAGAATAATCATCAATGAATGACACACAATACAAAACCTTATAAATTGAAGGAACTTTAACAATACCAATTACATCATAATGAATTAAGTCTAACAACTGAGAAGATTTTTAGAACTGGAATAAAATTGAACATGGTTCTATTTTCCATATATGAAATGCTCACAAAGATAAAATTCAAGAGAACAATTATTCAATCCATCGACAAGATTTTTGTTTGTCAAGTCTCATAGGCCCTTCTCACTTATATGTCCCAATATTTGGTGCCATACCATTGTCTTCTATGTAGGTAACTTGCTTAGGTACCCATAAAGAATGACCATCAAAAGTAGATATAGGTTATGATTGTGAAGGTGTAGATCCTATAGATATCTATGTTGTAGAAAGAAAACAACTATTACACTAAATAGTGCATGCATCACGATAGAACAAAGTGCCCACATGAGCACCATAACTCCTCAAAGCATCTTACACCCTTTGTTAGAGGAAACAAAATGCACACCTGTATCATTAAGTTTTTTTACTAATCATAGGTTTAATGCTATATCTTGAATGTGAAAAACTCCAGTAATCCCCTTTACTTGGCCATTAGGTAATTTGAACAAGACTCTAACATGACCATCTATGCGAAGAGGAGAGCCATCACCAAGGTATACCATCCCACCATAGTATTTATCATACACTAAAAACAAAATCCAATGGGAATTCATATGGAAGGAATCCCTAGAGCCTATCAACCATGCACTTTGGCCTTCGTGGGTTGCAAAATATGCACTAAAGGAATATCCACCAACCTCTTGGGGATATTTTCCAAGCTAATCATCACAAACAGTATTTTCCTTCTCATTCTTCTTTTTCTCTTCCTTGTAGTCTCTTTTGAAATGCCCAACCTTGCCATAGTTCAAACATTTTTCCCTGGACTTTCCAAGGGACTTATGTCTACGACGAGATTTGGATCTACCCTTTTCTCTCTTCTTTCCTTTCTCCTCCAATGCTCCATGAAAAACCAATGCCTAATTAGTGGATTCAGAAGCTTTATGCATCACCTCCTCTAAGAGTAAAGAAACCATGACCTCATCAAACACTAATGTTTTTATAATGATTCTAATGGCCATTACCAGGTTGTCCCATGAATTTGGAAAAGAACAAAAAAGGGTCCGTTGTGCCAAGCACCAACACCTTCCCTTTTTCTTGTGTCCTTTCTCATAGAATCAGGGCTAACCAAGAAAATGGGACCCTCATTTTGTTGTCTTAAGTCTCTCTTAGCTAGCTCAACCTCATGATCTTCATTAAGGTCTACCAATTCCTCTTTGAGAAGTTTTTCTAACTTGTTTTTTTTTCTGGTTTCTGGCATATTGGCAAGTTCATAATGAATTCCTCGATACAAGCAATATCGGCGAGTTCATCACAAACTCCCCGATACATTGAGAGGGAGAACACTTAACGATTTTTAGAAATGAGCTTTGGTGTATAAAAAAGATTCCCACAAATTTCGTTGATACACCAATTGACTTTCACTCAACTTCACCGATACATAGGCCTTATCACTCGCAGAGTTGGAAACATCGTCGTTGGTACACGAGAAGGACTCACACAATTTCTCTTGGTCACATTATGCTCAACAATGTTGATACACCGATGGATTTGGCATAAACATTATTGTTTCACTACAGTTTAGTATTGGTGGAGTTGGCATAAACATCATCGGCACACCAACACACTTTCATTGGTCACCCTCTATACATTAATTCCTATGTCGAAGAAAAAGGTCTATATAAAGGATCACCCCTTGAGATTATAGCCTTGTATTCTCATTTGTCATCGAGGAGGAAATGAACCAATATTTTTGTGTCGAGGAGATATTCCACAGAAGAACACACATCTATCGCCAACCCCCTTGCTTCCCATGTGTCATCCACACCAATTAGGTCTTTAACCTTAACTACAATGTATCCTTTTCCATTTTTTTTGGGTAGGTTAAGTTCAAATATTACTCTTCTCCATAGAATGTGAACTCGCCTCACCTCTACTACCTACTCAACACTGCCATAACCTTCTTTCTACCTATGTGCACCATGTCTCACACTAGTTCCTCCAACCCTCCTCTATTCGAGTACCTGAGCCATCGATAAATCCTTTCCCCTTTTCATATATCTGTGGTTCCCTAACCCAAACCCTAGGAATCAGTTTTTTCTTCTCTAATGCTATGCCCTAACCCTTCAACATTTAACTAGTCCCCGAGCTTGGAAGGGATATCTCTTTGGCTCAACCCTAGACAAGTCTAAATCAAGGCCTGATCTTAGACCAAGATACAACTCTACCGATCCCTCACTCGCGATCTGTAGTCACCAACACTTAGTCAAATTTTGAGTTTGTAGGAATATCGACAAAGTTGTTGCAAACCTCGTCAACCCGTACCCTTCCATATCGACAAATTTTACATGATTGATGTCGGTCTTCCTTTTTTCCATATTGGTAAGTTTGTTATGATCAACATCGGTACTACTCACCTCCCTTCACCGATGAAGTTTATAACATCATCACCAGTACTTACCTTTCTTTATCAACGGAGTTTACAACACCATCCTCGGTACTCTTTATCATGTCGACAACGTTGACAACATTGTCATTGGTACCCTCCTTTATTGTGTCGACATAGACTTTAAAATATCCCTAGGTAATGAATTTTATATATCGACACTCTTATTACGAAATCTGTTGGGACTCCTTTGATATATCGACAAATTTCACATCAATAGCACTGACACTACTTTTGCATGTCGGCAAGGGTGACAACATCGACGCCGATACACCCAATCTTCTCCTCCCTTCGAACTAAGACAAATCTCACTAAACCTTCACCATGTCATCTGTTCTCCTATCTTCTTTAGATGACGACTCTTCTCCCAATATTGACATAAGTATCTCCTCAGACACTGATATAGGTTTGCATTGACGATTTTATCATTAACCTCTTGATGTTGCCCAAAATCCCAAGAAATTACATGAAACAAAGTTACCAACTTAATGAGAACTGTGACCTCAAAACGAGAGCTCTAGCCCTTAAAACCCATATTTTTGCATAAAAAGCATGAAAATCAACCCAAAAATAAAATAGTGGTGCTACCGGTAGCACTATTTTTTCTAACGGGGTCAAAATTACAACATTTTCAAGCATGGCCTTCAGAACTCATATAGTAGCCCAGAAAAACCTTAAAATTAATACCCAAATAAAAAGTGGTGCTACCTAAAGAAAATTGTTTTTTTCTAAACATTAAAATTATAGCTTTTTACGACCTAATTGAAATTGTGGTCTTGACAACCAAACCCTATACAAATAAACAACCCAAAATTGGACCCCAAATGGTCACTTGAAAATTTATTTACAAACATTTTTTTTTTAATTTACACCAAAAAATAATTAAATTGAAAGAAGAAAATCTTCGCAAATAAATTTTCTTAAAAATTAAGAAAAAAACACATTAAAAAAAATATATTCAAAATTCAAAAAATAAAAATAAAAAAGATTAAAAAACAAGGTGAAAAAGAAAAATAACTAAAAAGAAATAAAAAATTATTTAAAATTTTCCTAAAAACAATAATTTAAAGAAAAAATACTTTTTT
>ML794084.1:130276-140827 GCA_009831015.1 Picea engelmannii | reverse complement strand
CGCTAAAGTTTGGAGGTAACATAATCAATTATAGGGGCCCTCATGGGCTTAACAACCAGTCGGTCAGATCCCCCCGGGGAGGTAATCCTCCATAAATGTTGTGTGCTATCTGACCCCTATCTGACTCATGGTACAAGCAGAATAACCCCTGGAAGTAACCTATGAGATACCTAAGTCAAGAAACTAATAAACCACTGTATAATAGATGCACAAACGAGCAGTCATAAGTATGGATCACCGTATGGGCAGGGTAGAAAAGCCCAAAACCTTGAAATCACCATCTCTCACAGAGGTATGGGTACTAGCAATATCCCCAAATACGAATAAATCCACATAAATATCTTTGATGCTAGGTGAGTATCCAAGGGTTATCCCTTCAACTAACTTCGCACGACCTCGTGATTAACTCCAGTGTGCGTGAAGCCTCCTGATATTACCAATTATACAATGGACTTCTCAACTCCCTATCTCAGACACATATGTTGATTTAATTGCCTTGGAGAAGTTTACTCACAAAATCCTATTCCAAGGCACTAAATTCTAGGCTAGTTTGTGCACCCTAAAAATAAAACCGCGACTAATCAATTTTAGTTTAAAGCGTAAATTTGTTGGCCGTGATTACTCAAAAGGGTATGGAAGCAAAACTCATGATGTTATGACTCTACAAAAGATAAATATGAATATAATGCGAAGTCTACCTTTAACTTTTCAATGAATGATATTCTAATAAAAACAGTGCAATTTTCAATTTCAACTCTGCAATTCAGAAGTAAAATGCAATCTTTCGCTAAATGTACTAAGCTAATGATAAAGGTTCAAAGAAAAAAATGTTAACCAATGGAAAATGCCTATTTTTTTGTATTTTCAATATATTAAAGAGAAAATGCATGGACTGAAAAGCAACCTGATATATAAATTCTATTGTGTATAAATGAAATAACTCAAGCAGAAAACCAAGCAGCCAAGCAAATAGCCCAGGGTTCAAGGACAAACCAAAAAATGAAAAATAATGAGAAAGAATACTCCCATAAATTCAACTCCCAACAGGCTTCCTGTCAACCTAGAGAAGCTCAACAGGCACTACAAAGACCTAAGAAGGCTCAACAAACATCAAAACTCACCCAATAGTCACTAAACCAAGCAAACAAGCAAGAAAAAGTGGTATATGCAACTGTTTAGGAGAATAGTGCGTATATACGCATCTTGCAGAGAGGCAGTACGCGTGTGTACATGACTGTCAAGGAAAAAGGAGGGTACATGCTTTAAAACAAGGCCAGACAAGGCCAAAAAGGTTGAAAACTTAGACTCAGAGTGAACAAAATTTGCCAAGAAATGATATGACAAGAAACACAAAGGAAAAAGAGAAATGCAAGAAGAAAAAGTACTTCAACCCTAAGAAGGAAGATCTCTCCCTAGTGGAGTCACCATTTCTGTTACGAGGGACAAAATCTCTATGGCCAAGGGTAAACCACAACAGACAGGTATGGCTGCATAAATCAACTCAATTCCACTGTATGCTATATAAACTAATGTGTAAGATAATAAAGAGGCCTACCTTGATCCAACGTTTGATGATGTTCCACCATTGAGCACTTCGACCCAAATCTTTATACCTGCAATAAGTTCTTAACAAACAAGGAAAACAAGTATATAGTGATAATGTAAAGGGGTTAGGACATCATATAGCATAATCCATTAATAAACATTACAAACATGCCCATAGATAATAATCATATATTTGCATGATACCAATAGGACGGGAAAGGAGTATTTCTATTAATAATTGATCAACAAAAGCATCAACATTACAGACTTCTGTGTCAGCACGGTTCGAAACCAAGGAACCATGTTCCTTCCAACTGGGTCTCCACCACTTCAATCCTCCACCAAAGGCAAGCTCAAAAGAGAGAGAGAGAGAATGAGGTTCTCTCAACAATAGGGAAAGATCTTGGGGGATGAACACTGTGTTCATACTTGAGGGACAAAGGGACGCAGACTCAATATGAAGTAATTTCTCTAGAGTAACTTTGCTCTCAAATTTGAATTCTTTCTCTTCTTTTCCATAGCTCGAAATTGTGCTCTTATAGCCTTCAAAATGAAACTAAAGGGCCGAGTCAGAACGTTTCCAGTATATGGAAGGCCAAGGATCAGATATCTCTTTTCGTGACATGGAAACCCAACTCCATTTTTGTACTTTCTGGCACAAATCCCGATGTACGTGGGCTGTAGTGGAGCATCCTGTGTATGCACTTGATGTATAGCTGATAGGGTGCGTACATGTGGAAAAATGTTTATTTTTAGCTCTGGATTTGTCAAAAAGGGATGATAAGACTGCATAGGGAAATGGAAAAAGGCCATCTATGTAAGATAGCAATGGCGAGGCAAATCTTGCTATAATAGTCGCAGGAAGGAGCTAGGGAAAGATGCATTCTCATAGATCTTGAAAAATGTAAGACTCTCATATCCTTCCATTTAGAGTTTGAATTCACCTATAATACAGCGAAATACGAAACCTTGGTCCAAGGCATGAAGAAGGCTATCAATCTTAAGGTAAAATACCTTTGATTTTCTGGTGATCCGAAGATAATTTTCAAATAGGTAAGAAATACTATACACTACATGTTTCCCCATTTGAAAGGTTACCAACATGAGGTATGGAACTTAAACAATTATTTCAACACATTTAATATTACTGCTATACATCGTTCTCAAAACACTGTGGCAGATACTTTAGCTAACACATCATCTAGGCTCACACCCTTTAATAACAGTTTTATAGTTGAAATCCTTTTCATTCCTTCCATACCGGAAAAAATGAAAAAATGGAGAGTGTTCAATGATGATTATCAAATTATATATTTCCTTACCAATGTTGATGTATTCCAATATTTGGTGATAGATGACGAGGTACATGAACAAAATATGCAAGATTATCAGGATGAAGCAAGTAAAATCAAGGATAAATGAATCTGAAGGAGTGTGTTATCACTTGACAAACTAATTGATCTACAGAATAAGTTCAAAACACCTATGAACCCAAATACAAAAAGCTCCACTATGATGCACACTTTGGAAAATCTAGGCACTCTTGAACAACCCAAATTTATCAATATAGGCACTTGTTGTTCGGAGGAGGAGAAACACACATTCAAACATTTGTTTAAGAAATATTTAGATGTATTCTCATGTACTTATGAAGACTTGAAGACATATGACACTTTCATTATTTAGCACATCATTCCTATTAAAGAGGGTGTCAAACTATTTCAGTAGAAACTAAGAAAAATACATCTGACTCTTGAACTATTGATTCAAAAGGAGTTAAAGAAATTATTTGATGTATGAATTATACTTTTTAAAGTCCTCCATTCTGCTTGGGTGTCTAACCTGGTACCTGTTAGGAATAAATCAAGGGCAATAGAACTATGTGTGGATTTCATGAATTTAAATCGAGCCTCCAACAAGGACAATTACCCCGTCCCCCCAATGGAACAGATATTACAACTCATCTTTGGATCTCAAATGTTCTCTCTTTTAGAACATTTTTCTGGCTATAACCATGTTCTCATAGCAAAACCAGACTGATTGAAGACCATTTTCAGAACAAAGTGGGGAACCTTCACCTATCGTAGGATTCCCTTTGGTCTAATTAATGCCGATGCTACCTTCAGGAGGGAAATGGATATATCGTTTAAAGGTCTGATTGGTCACAACATGGTTATTTACCTGGATGATGTCACTGTTTATTCCAAGAAGATATTTGATCATCTGCAACATCTGAAACAAATTTTTGAAAGGTATGGGTAGTATGGCATTTATCTGAACCCCAAGAAAATAATCTTCAATGTTTCAGAAGATAAACTATTGGGGCATGTCATTTCTAAAGATGGGATTTCTATTTAGAAATTTAATGAAAAAATCACACTAGTTGAGCCTCCTACCAATGCTAGAAGAGGCTCCCTCTCTTCTCTCGGAATGCAATACTGAATCCTTGTGCCCACTGCAGTCTGAGGACCCTCCTACTCCTCATATGACGCTGAATCATATCCCGAAGGTTTTCCTCGCAACATGTACAACCTATCCACCCGATCACCAATCAACTATGGTTCAACCGGGTCCACTCCCTCCTCGTAGATAAATACATGTCCCCTCTTGAAAAATTCATAATATCCAACATCCTCCAAGGTTGAGACTCAGATCAAGTTAACCCTCAACCCTAGAACAAAGATAACTCCATAAAGCTCCAGGAATCCCTCATACTTGAGTCAGAATCTAACCTTTCCAAATCCACGTACAGCTCGTGCCATACCACCTTCACTCTCCACTAGCCGGTCAGGACCCGTCTCTCTGATAATAAGTAATACTCACCAAATTATCGTCATGTAACAAGAGGCTCCATTGTCAACAATCCATCTGTTATCACCCCCAAATCCTCCACTATCGACACTAGATACTAGAGTAACCAAAGAAAATTCATTATCAAACTTGAAAGAAAAGTCCTCCATGGCTATTGTAGAAACTGTCTCAGGCCCCTCACGTTCCTTCCTCTTATTCTTCTTCTCAAGACACTGAGAAGCAAGGTGCCCCAACTGGTTACAATAGTAACATCTAACTTTACTCAAGTCCCTCCCTGAATTTCCTTTCTTATTTCCCTTTGCAACAAGAGAAACATTCTCCTCAACTCTATCTTCCTTTTGACCACTGCTTTGAGACCCCATTCGTATCTACTCCCAAGTGAAGTTGTCCCACAACCTGATCCAATATGGGAAATTTTCTCGACCCACCACACACTTCACAAAGACATCCCATTCTTTTTTGAAGCCTTTCAAGACTATCCTCCCCAACTTGGCTTCTGAGATGATCTCTCCCACTGCAACTAAATCATCCTTAAATTGGGATAGATGGGTAATATAGGATGCAACATCCTCACCCTTATCCATCTTCGAGTCATGCAACTTATCTTTCAAGGCCATCTTTTGATTCACATTCTTAGCCTCAAATAAATTCTTCAAAGTTTCCCATATCTCATAAGTTGCCTTCTTCTCATATATATGTGGAATGAGAGGGTCCTTCACATCATCCAGTATGATCCTTTGAGATTTTTCCTCCTTTACCTCATGCAAATCCAAATCAAAAGGATCTATTGTGGGATCCACAACAACATAACTAACATAGTTCCAAATCTTGTTCTCCTTGAGAACAACTAACATACGAACCTTCCACTACAAATAGTTGGAAATGTCATCCAACTGATCCTCAAATGTAATGCATGAATCCATATTCCCTATCACTATTCAAATGAAAACAAACAACTGATTTACCCCCTTCAAACTTTCCCAAATATCTCACTACTCATTGTCACTCAGAGCCCAAGCTCTGATACCATGTAGAAGTTTAATGACAAAATCAACAAGACTATATTATGTCATACACTTAGCAACCTAGAGAAAAATGTCTTCTATGAACTATGAAATGTCTAAACCCACATTCAAAAATTACCATAAGAAAAATTACACATTTCTAAGCAATTTTGCAGTGGAATAAACACAATGAACAACAATTATTCAACTTAGAAATACTTAGAAATTTAGGCAATGCCAGGGAAAAATCCAATGTGGGGAAACCCAATGAGACAGATAGATTTATATAGCTTCAAGAAAGTACATATCAACAACAACAATATAATTTCCATCAAGAGAAATCCACTTACAACACACAAAAATTCCCCCACAATATTCTTCCTTGGAAAACATGCCAAATCTGTACTGTTGTAAGACATGCCCAAAAATAAACACCTTGGAAAATGTGCCCACAATCTACTGTATGCAAAAATATGTACGACCATGTTGTAGCAAGAAAAACCCTTCAAAACAGACTTGAAAACCGTGCAAAATTTTCCTCGATTTCCATGCCCTATTTCCCTTGTTGTCAGTACTGTACGGATCCGTACAATACGACCTTCAACAACAACAATAACTATCAGCACTCACACATAAATATTCCCTTGGGATTTGTTCCCAATCTCTCTTGGGAAATGCGCCCTCCTTGCTTCCCTAACTTTCCTCTCTCAAGCTATCTCATAAATCTCTCTCAATCTCCTTCTCATTGTGTCTTGCACACTACCCAATGCATTCTCTTATACTCTGAAAGTGACCCTTCACCTTCTCCATCCTTAGATCTAATGGCCAAGATCTAATCTTTCCTTTACAAGATCAAGGGTCATGATTCATTCCCTAAAAAATAAATCACTTCAAATATTAAAATACATTTTCACTTTATAACATAAGTGCACTTTATGAGATAAAGTCACTTTAATATTAGAAGGTACACTTTATTAAAAAATCACTTTAATAAAAGAACCACTTTATCACAACTTTATACAAACCCATTATAAAGTCAAGTGTCTAGTAGTGTAGGTACAAGGTTACTTCCACATACAAGACACACATGCAGAGTACCTCCCGAGATAAAAATATAACATTCTTTGACCCGAAACACACCATATCCATCATGCATGTCCCACCCCCACCCAATAAAAATTCTATGCAATCATTTTTCAGAAAAATTAATTTCATGAGAAGATTCATTCCTGATTTTGCTGAAATAGTTAAACCCCTTCAACATATGATTAAGAAGGACATTCAATTCAAATGGAAATTTGTTGAGAAGGAGGCCTTTTAGAAAATCAAGGCTGCCATAGTGGCTACTCCTGCCCTTCAAAGTCCATATTTCACCAAATACTTTCTATTGTACACATTCACTTCAAATCATTCTCTTGCAGCAATGCTCACACAATTAAAGGATCAATGAGGGAATGAATGTCCCATAGTGTTTATGAGCACTAGAATTCAAGGTGTTGAATTGAATTACCCACCAGTGGACAAGAAATCTTTTGTTGTTCACAAAGCTATTAAATAGTTCAGACCTTATATACTGAAAAATCACTCTAAGGTGATTGCCCCTCACACGGAGATTAGATCTCTCTTTGTGCAAAAGGAAGTGGGTGAAAGACAAGGTAACTAGATGAACGATTTAGAGGAATATGACATTGAATTTAAAACAACAACCATCGTTAAAGGTCACGGCCTGTGTAAACTAGAAATCGAGGCCATGGATTCCAAGAACCACGAAGAAGAAGGATGGAAAGAAGAACCTGTACTATATTCCCAACAATGTCTTTACATCCCATTGCTTGAAAATTCATTGTATATAATGACCTCAAACAATATCTTCAACATGGAACTGCTCCTAATCACCTCAAATCCAAACAAACAAGGGCACTAAGACTGAAGTCTGCACAATATCAGTTGGTTCAAGGTATCCTATTTAGAAGGAATTATGACAGAGTTCTACTTCGATGTCTCAAGAAGCAAGATGCTAACAGAGTTCTCAAAGACCTGCATGATGGACCAACTAGAGGTCATTTCTCTGGAGAGACCATAACCCACAATATCATAAGAGTTGGGTATTATTGGCCTACAATGTTTAAATATGCTCACGCTTATTCCTGCAGCTGTGGCATCTGCATATTCGACAACACAGGTATTCCAACAAAGGACGAACACCTTCAGTAACCACTCACATAACCAGATCAAAAATCAATACATCAATGTTTTCACGTGGTAAAGCTCCTATGGGGAAACATCCATGGCCCCAGCCAACGCGACCACTTGGAGCAGTTTGTTAATGCAAAGAAAAAAATTACAAAGAGATTTTACAAGAGAGTTTCTCATAATCGATCATCGACAAATGACCCTCCATGCTCTTTAAATAGAGATCATGGAACAATCGGGTGTTAAGCCACAGATCAATGGATGTTAAGATCGAGGAGAGTATGAACCGTCAAATCACTCTATGTCGGGAACATATCGTGACTGTCATATTTCCTAACTACAAATGCATACTAATGCATACTAAATAAACACACTAAGAATCACACTTTTACCTAACGAAACATTAGAGCAAGTAGATCTTAACTAACTCCTAAGTGTCTAAATATCCTAACATCCCCCCTTAAGAACAACTTGGGATAGGATTGAAGGATTTACAATAGTGACACAATAGGAGAAGGAGGGAGGCATTCGATCCTATTCCCCCTTAATGACAACTTCCTGAACTCCTAACATAGATCAAAGTTTGGAAAAATTCACTTTTGTAAGAGACTTTGTGAAAATGTCTGCAACTTGATATTCTGTAGGACAAAAGAGCACTTCAATAACTTGATCATGAATGAGATTTATGATGAAGTGCATGTGGAGTTCGATGTGTTTTCTACGCTGATTTTGAACTGGGTCTTTGGCGATCTTGATGGCACTCTGATTATCACACCAAAGGTTGGTCAGATGTTGTTGCTGAAATCCAAACTCTGAAAGGATATGTCGAAGCCACAAGGCTTCCTGATTTGCATTTATCGCTGCTCGATACTCTGCTTCTACTGAAGAAAGTGCAATAGACTGTTGTTTCTAACAGGCCCAAGTGACAGGTCCTGAACCAAGGCTGAAAACATAACCTGCAGTAGACTTCCGATCATCAGGGTCATCGGCCCAATCTGAATCAATGAAACCAACCAATAAAGAAGTCCCCCCTGAACTGTAATGTATCTCAAACTGAACTGTACCACAGACATAGCGAAGTATCCTTTTAGATTCTTTCCAATGGATTTCATGGGGTGTTTGCATATACCAGGAAACAAGACCAACAACAAATAAAAGATCAGGACGGGTATGAGTAAAGTATAAGAGGCTACCAACGAACTGACGGTATAGGGTGGCATCAACTTCAGGATAAGTACAGGTGCAAGTAAGCCTGACTCCAGACTAGAAGGGAGAAGCGGTTGGTTTACACTCGTCCATGTGAAAGTGACAAAGAAGGTTACAAGCATACTTAGACTGGGAAAGAAAAATTCCTTCATTGATTTGAAAAACTTGGAGGCCAAGGAAGTAGTGCAAAAAACCTAAGTCTATCATTTCAAATTTCTTATTAATGCTGGTTTTCACATGGTTTAAAAGTTTTGAGTCACTACCAGTAAGGATAAGGTCATCAACATAAAGGACAAGGATTATGAGATGACTTCCTACTTTCTTGGTATAGACATTAGGATCATAATGGCATCTAGAGAATCCAGTGGCAATAAGAAAGGTGTCCATTTTGGCATACCAATCTTGGGGAGCTTTCTTGAGACCATAAAGAGATTTCTTAAGGCAACAAACAAGGCTAGAGTCATTCTGGACATTGCCAGGAGGTTGTTCCATGTAGATTTCTTCTTGCAAATCTCCATGCAAGAAGGCAGATTTAACATCCATCTGATGGACCGCCCATTTATGTGAGGCAACAAGGGTAAGAACAAGGCAGATGTAATTCATTTTGGCTACAGGGGAAAAGTTTTCATGATAGTCAATTCCTTCAACTTGGGAAAATCCTTTAGCAACTAAACGAGCCTTGTGTCTTTCAACACTTCCATCTAATGCATACTTAGTTCTGTAGACCCATTTACATCTAACAAGTTTTCTTCCTTTTGGAAGAGGTACAAGATCCCAAGTATCATTTGCCATTAAAGAACGATACTCTTCATTCATTGTTGTATCCCAATCTGGATGACCTGGAGCTTCTACAAATGTCTCTGGATCATGAGTTTTTGAAACTTGAGCCAAAATTGAAGAGGCTCACTGGAACTGTGAACCTGTCCGAAGTTGATCTGAAGGATCACTGACAAGATCATCAGCTGCTTCTCGTGTTGAACAGACCCATCTAGGAAGCAATGGAACTGGTGTTGGTTCAGGTTCAAAGGACTCATCTGGAGGAGGGTGAGCAGGCAGGCCGAAGAAGGCACAACCGCCGAATTAGGTTCACAGGCCAAAGAGGGCACAAATGTCGAATTAGGTTCACAGGCCAAGATATTTTCATCAAATTTAACATCTCTTTTAATAATAATTTCATTACAATGTGATTGAAGAAGTCTGTAACCTTTGACATATTCAGAATAACCAACAAATATACACTTCTCACTTTTAGGCTGCAATGATTTCTGTTTCTCATAGGAATGTGAGCCCATGCTATACTTCCAAATACAAGGAAGTGACTTACATCTGGTTTAATTTTAGTTCAAGCTTCTTCCGGTGTTATATTTTTAAGAGCCTTTGTGGGAGTGGGACTTACTATGTAATTTTCACAGTTGATGGATTCCACCCAATACTTTAGACTTAATCCCTTAGATTGGATCATACAATTATCCATTTCTTTTAATGTGCGGTTCTTTCTCTCAGCAACACCATTTTGTTGTGGTGTATATGGAACAGTGCGTTGCATTTGGAATCCTTGTGTAGTGCAGTAATTTATAAAATTATTGTTCACATATTCGCCTCCATTATCTGTTCTTAACCTTTGAATTTGATGTCCAGATTTCTTTTATACAAGGGCCTTGTAGGCCAAAAACTTGTCAAAAACTTTGCTCTTAAGTTTTAATAAGTAAACCCAAGTACGTCTGGAAAAGTCATCAATGAAAGTTAAGAAATACTTGCACCTAGAAAAATAAGGAGAAGAAAGTGGACCATG
>ML794084.1:116655-129411 GCA_009831015.1 Picea engelmannii | reverse complement strand
ATACAAACACAAAATATGCACTACCTAGCTTAGAAAGAATAAGATATATGCATCGCTCTTCCTCCATTTTTATCTTACATTCTTCACATAAAATTATGAGTGTTTTAAACCTAGATAGATAGTCTCAAAGGCAAGAAAAATCACTTGGACTCAAGGTCAGTACTTGATTTTCAATCTTGTCCCAAGCTTCTTCGGGGTCATCAATTTCTTGGAGGTGGTATCTTAAATCAGGAGAGATGGACATTCTGATTAGTCACGTGTTTCATCACTCTTATTAGCCCATTTGGCTTTCTTATCACCATCAATGGGTTCTTTTTCCTTTCCCAAGGTAATCCGGTACAAGCCTTTACTTCTTAATAAATCTTCCATATGAGATTTCCATTGGATGTAGTTGGTGCTGGTAAGAAAAAAATTACTTGTAGAATCCATATTAAATATGCAGATAATATGGATTTAAAAACTAAAATTGATGATCTAGATGGAAAGAGCTCGAAAATTTATGTGGTTTAAAAAAAAACAGCACTGAAAACAAACTTCGTATGTGAGAGTTATGCCCTTTTAAAAAAAGGCATAAACGGTAACCAAATGACTACGTGATAGTGTAAGCTACTTTATGAAGTGACCCACTTTTATAAAGAGAAGTGGGGATCACTTTTACAATGAAGTTACTTTATAACAGAAAAGTTGCATGCAAAATAAATAACTCTAAAATAAAATATTAAAGCTACTTATAGTGATTCACTTTTATACTTGAAGTGAAATACACTTTACAATTTTAGCATGAAAATTTTCAAATAAAGGTAACAAAAGAGAGAATTGAACCCAAAACCTCTTACTTAATAAGACAAATTTAAACCAAATGGTCTAGCAAAAAATATTGTAATGTTCATAAGGAGGATCAAGGTTGTTGTTGTTGTTGTGGAAGACGACCTTGGAAAGTGTGCTAAAAAAACTCTTTTCACACAAGAAAAAAATTTCGCTTCTCGATGAAAACAAGGGTTATATCTCGATTAGTTTATTTGGAAGATGCACCTTTTCCTATCTATTTCTGATTTGTCAAGATCACACAGGGTACGGGGAAAAGAGCATACGTAGATCTCCGGATCTGACTGTAATGGTTGTATCTTGGGAAAACGAAAATCTTTTCGAGTGAAATGGAAAGTGTTCCTGACTGAAACGAGTTCTCTGGACACAATGGAATAGTCCTCTCAGCCCATAAATGTACAAAAATGATAGAAAATGGATATGTGACAACTTAGCTTCATGATCTTGATCTACAACAAGAGCAGGTCTTCAAACAGGCTCCGATACCATGTTCGACGACACATGTATTCAAATAGATGATGAACACCTTCAATAACCACTCACATAACCAAATCAAATATCAACACGTCGATGTTTTCACATGGTAAAACTGCTATGGGGAAACATCCACGGCCCCAGCCAATGAGGCCACTTGGAGAAATTTATTAATGCAAAGAAAAAGATTACAGAGGGATTTTTACAAGAGAGTTTATCATAATCGATCATCGACAAATGACCCTCCATGATCTTTAAATAGAGATCATGGACCAATCGGGTGTTAAGCCACAAATCAATGTTCGTTAAGATTGAGGAGAGTATGAACCGTCGAATCACTCTATGTCGGGAACATATCGTGACCGTCGGATTTCCTAAATACATATACATACTAATGCATACTAAAGAAACACACTAAGAAACACACTTTTAACTAACGACACATTAGACCAAGTAGATCTTAATTAACTCCTAAGTGTCTAAATATCCTAACACTACCGAAAGTCAACTAAAAGAGAAAGTAGGTCCATTGTGCCACTTCAACTTGTTGTTGTCAAAGAGACCTTCAAGCAATGGGGGCTGGACATAATCGGCGAGATCAATCCTCATTCGTCAAATAAACATGGATTTATTGTAACCGCCACTGATTATTTCACCCGTTGGACATAAGTTGTTCCATTAACTAAGGTAAATGATGAAGTGGTAATCAATTTTTCTGGAACAACACATTATTACCAAGTTTGGAGTACCCACCACTCTTGTATTTGATAATGCTACATATTTTTCATCGTTGAAAGTAAGTGAGTTCACTTTAGAGAAAGGGATAATATTGAAATATGAAGCCAACTATTACCCCCAAGGCAATGGCTTGGTTGAATCCACTAACAAAAACATGATTCATATCCTTAAGCAAAATATAGTTGACCAACAAAGGAATTGGCACAATGCGTTACCTAACGCACTTTGGGTTGACTGGGTCACTCCTAAAGCATCTATAAGGACCTCTCCATACTTTATCGTCTACAAGGAGGAATCCATCCTCCCTTCTAACATCTATCTACCTTCCCTTAAGATTACCCAACAATCATGTGGGAGAGAATGCCCCATCATCCAAAAACGTACCAACACCATGTTAAAACTGGAAGAGAACCGAGCCAAAGCCAAAACAAAATTTGAAGCTCACCATCAGACCATAGAATGATGGTTTGATAAAAAAATTGTTAGTGAAAAGGACTTTCACATCAACGACCTTGTTCTCAAGTGGGGCAAGCCACACAAAGACAAAGGGAAACATTCCAAATTCCAAAAATTGTTGTTGGGCCCTTTCATAGTCAAAGAAAAGATTGGCCTATGCACCTACAAATTGAAAAACCTTGAATGAGATGTAGACCGCCTACCTATTAATGGAAAAATTCTTAAACATTACATTAGCTAGCCTTTGGGGAAATTTTCCTTGTATATAAATAAAGAGTATGTTTTTTCCCATCTTTTAATGCTTCCCTTTGTTTCGTTTGATTTTTTTTGCATGCTTGTTTCTCTTATGCTCGCATTTTTCTTTATGCTTTGAATTTTCACTACTCTTTGTTTTGGTTATGTTTCCTTTTTCTCTCTTTCAATATTTTATGCCTGAGATTTCCTAGGGAGCTTGGTGTCGTGGATCTGAATACCTTTTATGATGTGGCACATTGGTATTAAAGACTAAAAATCTACATTTTTCTTATAGACATTACTTTATCTATCTCTATGAAACATTGATGTGCATTACTCTGATTCATAATTGATAGAGGAACATAGTCCATTAGCATATGAGCATTGCAATCTTAAATTGTAGAGACAGTGAGCTAATGGTCATGCCCAAGAGAAAGGTTTTTGTATTTCCAAAACTAACAAAATTGAAAACTACTTTAGGAAGGCACTTGTAGTACTCAAGGCATGTTGCTCAAGGATTTATCTCATCTATAATCAACTTGGAAGGTCTCACTTTCACAGGTGTCATCACGCATGCCTTTAAAGGAAAAATGGAATCCCCCATCCACCTCTCTCTAAATTCAAGAGAAAATACACATTATAAAGGTATAAAGGATTGGGGAAATGCATCCAAGCTCATGTGGGACATGAAAATATCTTCGTTAGGGATATGGATGCTCGCTAGTAGTGGAGCAAGGCTTGTGACACCAGGGTGACACTATCAGGGCAATGGACACTCACTGGCAGTGGAGAAACACCAGCGAAATGTGTAATCAACTTGTATTCTCAACATTCCTCATGCATAATTTCCTTATAGTACTTCACATTCATTCCCGAAATGATATGATTTAAAAGAATATACCGTTGTAATCAATCGGCTCTATGCACAACCATAACCTCTCTCTTGCATCATTTGAACTTGTCTCATCAACTTATGTTCTTTTAAACTGTGGGACCTACTCATTCTCCCTTGGGTTATGCACCATAAGTGTTTCCATTCTTCAAAGACTTGTGTTTATATACGTGTTGTAGAAATTCATAGCTTTTCCTAGTGTGTCACCAATTGTTGTTTCAGGAACCATCACCTTCCCCTTTTCTTGTGTCCTTGTTTGTAGAGTTAGGGCCAACCAAGAAAATGGGACCCCATTTTTTTGTCTTAAGTCTCTTTTAGGTAGCTCAACCTCATGAGCTTCATTAAGTTCTACCAATTCCTCTTCGAGAAGTTGTTATAACTTGTTTTTTTTCTGGTTTCTGACATATCTGGTAGTTCATGATGAAATCACCAATGCAAGAAATATCGATGAGTTCATCACAAACTCATTGATACACTGAGAGGGAGAACACTTAATGATTTTTAGAAACAAGCTTTGTTGTATCGACAAGATTCCCACAAGCTTCATCAATAAACTGACAAACTTCCACTCAACTTCGTCGATACACATGCCTTACCACCGACGTAGTTCGAAACATCATCATTAGTACACTAGAAGGACTCACACCATTTCTCTCGGTCACATTCCGCTTGACACTTCTGATACACCAATGGAGTTGGCATAACCATTATCAATACACTACAATTTAGTACTAGTGAAGTTGGCATAAACATTGTCGGTATACCGACGCACTTTCGTTGATCACCCTCTATATGTTTATTCTTGTTTCAAAGAAAAAGGTCTATACAAAGGATAACCCGTTAGGATTATAGCCTCGTATTCTCATTTTTCATTGAGGATAAAAGGAACCAATTGTTGTG
This sequence comes from Picea engelmannii, assembly GCA_009831015.1. Taxonomy (NCBI): domain Eukaryota; kingdom Viridiplantae; phylum Streptophyta; class Pinopsida; order Pinales; family Pinaceae; genus Picea; species Picea engelmannii. Next base: position 124,892 of record ML794084.1, on the reverse strand, counting down.
TGTTGAGGATTTATCCCGTGGAAGAATGTGCATCTATCTTTGAACCTCTTTCTACCCACATTTCATCCACGCTAGGTAGACCTTTAACCTTAACTGCGATGTATCCTTTTCCAATTTATTTTTGGTTAGGTTAAGTTCAGATATTACTTTTCTCCATAAAAGGTGAACTCACCTCACCTCTTCTACCTACCCAAGACTTCCCTAACCTTATTTTTTCCTCCACACACCATGCCTCACCCTAGTTATGTCATCCCTCCTCTATTCATGTACCCTATCCATCAATAAATCCTTTCCCCTTTTCATATCTCTGTGGTTCCCTGACCAAAACCATAGGAGCTATTTTGTGCTTCTATAAAGTTGCACCCTAACCTTTCAACATTTAACAAATCCTCAAGCTTGGTAGGGATATCTCTTTGGCTCAAGCTTGGTCAAGCCCAAAGCCAAGAGTTGATCTTAGACCAAGATATAACTCTACTGGCCCCTCACTCACGAGCCATAGTCACCAAAAGTTAGTCAAATTTTGAGTTTGTAGGCATATTGGAAAAGTTATTGCAAGCCTCGTTGACCCTTGCCCTTCCATATTGATATAGTTTACACAATAAATGTTGGTCTTCCTTTTTTCTATACCACCGAGGTTGTTATGATCGACGTCAGTAAAAATCACCTCCCTTCATCGACGAAGTTTATAACATCATCGCGAGTATTTAACTTTCTTTATCGACAGAGTTTACAACACTATAATTGGTACTCTTTACCATGTCAACGGATTTGACAACATTGTCACCGATATCCTCCTTTATCATGTTGATATAGTCTTTAACAATTCCCCCGGTAGTGCATTTTATATATTGACACTCTTATTATGAACTCTGTCGATACTCCTTTTCTATACCAATAAATTTCACATCAATATCACCGGCACTACTTTTGCATGCCGACATTAAGGGTGACAACATCGACGTTGGTACACCCAATCTTCCCCTCCCTTTGAACTGATCCAATTTCACTAAACCTTCACCATGTCACCTACTCTCCTCTCTTATTTAGATGATGATTCTCCTATTGATATTGACATAAGTAGATACTCAGACACTAATACAAGTTTCCATTGATGATTTTATCACTAACCTTCTAATGTGGCTCAAAATCCCAAGAAATCAGTTCATTGCGAAAACTAGTGCCTAATGCTTTCTCTAATAATTTTTTTAAAATTAATAGTTTGAAGTATTAATGATGGATATCTTTGTTGCATATCCAAGCATGTCACCCCATAAAAAGGTTTCAAGCAAGCCCCCTTGAAAAAGGCCTCTGGAAGTGGGAGCCACAAAGAAGAAGAGGTAGACATCACAGGGCCTATCTATGATGACACCACATGATTTATAGAGAAGGGGACTTCACTTAAATAGGGTGAATTCTTCCAAAATTTTAAGAACTAGAGTTTCCCTGTAGAAGAAGAAGATGAAGACGAACTCGAGATTTTCAAGAACATCCATAAATCAAGGTTACATAGGGTGGCATCTCACACAACAATTTTTCCATGTGCGGACACAATCTCGTGGATAGTCTGACTTGTTGACCTGGATAACATATGTATCCTCAAAACCAAGGGACAAACCATATAATCATTCTGAGCATCATGAATATCCTCATATTATCACTTGGAGAAAGGATATATGCCATTGAACGAGGACGTCATCAAGAAATTTCCTCTGAAGGAAAAATATTTTTGTAAAATCTGGTACAATCCTGACAAGACATTCAAAATAAGACCCTCTGGTGAATATCCGATCAAATCACTGAGCATGTCGTACTAGTAAATTGTAGAAATGTTGTACAGGTTGTACAGGGAACAAGATGCATCAAAGTTCACATTGTTCTTAGTGCGCCTCATATAATATTGCACCGATACTAGGTCATCCTTCAATTGGGATGATATGCTATCAACATCTCTAGAGGACTCCATCAGAATGGACAAGGAGACGATCCCAAGTGAGTTTCCCAGTTTCCACATGTCCTCATATTTTTTGGACATGGTATCAATATCCAAAGATGGGTTGGGCCTAAAATCTAACCGACCCTCCCATACACATCTATTGCAAAGTGCTCTAGGAGCACAAATACATGATTGAGTATCACAATATTTGTGACTACTTCTTGGAATCCCTTTACCAATTCATCTTCGATTCACCAACTCCATGCATGAACAACAAGGCCCAAGAAATAGTGCGAAGAACATGATATTGGTATCTCTTGGAGTATGGTACGTACATAAGTATATATGGATCCATCAAAGCTCCTCATTTTCTCCCCAAATTTGTCCTTGACATGTTAGTATTGCAAGAGATCGTGTATCAGACCATGATCCATAGAGTAAGATCCTCACTCTATAGAGATAAGAAATCAATCTATCCCTCATTACTGTTATGGGTTGGATCGTACTCTTCAGATACGTTAAAAAACATCAAGATGAGGTAGACACATTGTTTTCATTTTGCATTGGGGAATAAATATTTCGAAGACATGACCCAAAGGAAGTGGTCAAGAAATATTGCATCAAGCACACATATGGGAGTACACATTAGCCAAGTGGGAAGAAGAAGAGATCCATTGATGTGCCCGAATATATGAAGAAGTTATTTTCAAGAGAAATGAAAACTTCTGGGTAGGATCTCAGATGAGGAAAAATCCTTGGAAGAGGCATGAAATATAATTGAAGAAGAGGCTGCAACATCAACAACATTAGTGGGCATGACTACAGACTTGGATTCTAAATCAAAGGCAACAATTGAAGAAGAAAAGAAAAGAAAATTCACCGCAAATGTCGAGGCTGGGGAATCAAGAAAGAAAAATAAGATGAGGAGGAAGTCGCAGACAAGAAATGAAGGAAGAAAGAGAAAATGCAGAAGAAGGAGGAGGATGTTGCTAAAAATAAATGACAATAAGAATAAGATAAAGCCAAATAAGCAATGGAATAAATAGCAACAATAGAAGTTGAGTAGAAAACAACTGAGAAAGCAAGAGTTGATGAGGTAGTAGTGAAATAAGAAGAAGAGGATCAAAGGAAAAAGGATGAATATGTGTTGAATAATAACACTTCTCCCATGGACATTGACATCTTAGAATCGTCAACAAAAGTTCCTCTCACCAATGGAAAACTCTAAGTGGGTGAACTAGGGCTGGAACTTCACACCCCCTATAAACCCAACAAAGTGGCAAATTTGAAGAAGTTCATATTTGACAAGGCCACCGATAGGATTGTGCAACAACAAACTGGAAAGCTCCTAGTTACCGGAGGCAACCCCTTATCAGTTTTCACAGAGACTTTGGTGATAGAAGAAAACAGAAAAGACCTTCTCTCCATAGAATCCATCGACACTAATTTCACCATGGAAAAAAAAACCTCAAGAATTTCTCCGTCAAAATGAGGAAAATGATGCTAGGATTAGAGGGTTGGAGGAACAAATCATGCACGCAAAGAAAGACAAAGGAGGAGTCAAGGAATTCAATGCATGCATCGAGATGGTCAGGAAATAAATCAATGATATTTCTATGGATATGTACACCCACCTTCAAGTATTCCAACATTTGGAAGCACATATAATAGACCACCATAGCTATGTGCAAACCAAGAATATCCAATTTGTCTCCATTTAAGAAGGATTAAACGATATGCAATGATGGATCATTGAGAACTCAGATGCTCCAACCGAGCTACCTTGTGCTCCAAAAGGGAAAATAAGGATTGACTATGCTTCCCTTGATCAATGCCACAAAGATGGGGAGAGGGATGAAAAGGAAAGAAAGAGCTCGCTAGCAATCTATGCACAGCTGCACAAAGTCACACGCATTTTGACACATAAGGGACATCTACCTCCCATTGAAGAGATCATGAAAACCAATACATAAGAGTATCTATTTGAATAAATTCAATGAAACATGAATTAGAGACAAGAGAGTTCTCAAGAAACTACAAAAGTAATAGTTGATTTAATGGAGAAACACCTTGTCTCGCTAGCCAAGACTCAAACCATGATTTAGGATTTCATGTCCAATCTGACAAGGGACATGAAAACTCTTTCGAACAACTCAACCTCTCATGCAACTCCTTTGGAATAACTCTTGTACCCAAAATTTATATCAATTGAAGGTCGACACGAAGCTTGGGCAACCTACGTGAAGGACAAAGACAAGTAAATAAGACAAAATAGAAAATTTAAATTTTCTCACAACCACCTTCTATTTTGTCTTTTTTCCAACTGTTATCATCTTCATCCTATTCTAACACCCATCAATAACATTTGAGAAGGGGAATCTAAATATACTTTTAACTGCATCTTTCAGAATCCAAGCAGACATTATCAACAATTACTAAAACAACTATAAGTAGAGGAAGAGGCCCATTTTGAAGGGGATCTTCAAGCATTGTATATTCAAAAACTACTTTGAGACTTAATATTGAGAAGCCCTCATGGCCATTTGGTTATAGTTAATAACTCTTGTGGATGGTGGCTTGTTGTAAACTATTTTTGCCAAATTGTATGTTGCTTACATGTGTTGTAAGAATTTCCTTTTGCTTATAGATTGTTCTTATGCAAATCGAAGTATTTATTACAACTTTATTTACTCTTTCTTGTATTCTTTGTTATGATATGATGAGTTTTTTATGTATGTAAAATCATGACTTAGACTAATATGGTTGTGTAATTTGGATGCATGTGTTGTATAACCTTGTTTCTTCTTAACAACTACTTAGAAGAAGTCATTTGCAGGGATTAGTTGCATTTATAATTGCTCATTGGTTATCGTAGTTGCTCATAGATAGAATAGGATAGTTATATTTTATTCATGCATTTAGTTAGTCACATTTTCATTTTCCATTTAATTCAAAACCATCCAATCACCCCTCAAACCTAGGTAATGGCATCCAGGCTAGAATCTGGATGGGTCTCCCAAACCAAACAGTTCATAGTCTAATTGGGACCGTGCATCGGGGAGTACCTCTTACTATTGAAGGACAATTATGCCGCCTCAATAGGGTCATACAATGATCCTCCGTATCCATATTTACTACCATTGATATCAACCGGGTCACCCTCTACTTCATTAAAATAAACTTTTCAGGACCTTGCTCAATGTCTTAGTTATGCAAGATAAATTAAATGCCAAGTTTATGCATCTTCTTTTAAATGTTCATGTGTAAGGAAATTTTCTTTTAAATGGTTAAATATGTTTTTTAAATAAATACACAACAAACATAATTTGCAGCAAATAAACCATCAAACTCACAAAAATAACAAGATGATAAAGGAGTTCACCCCCAACTGGGCTACATCTCCTTGAGCCTCCATCAATGGACTAGGCTCTCTGGGATTAGTTTGTAAAAGATTCTTTTACAAGATGCTACTCAACTACAATGGAAATGATTACTGTACCATTGGGTTCATAATACATAAAAATTCCAGAAATGACTAATAGAACTCTGAAAACGGATCATGGCTCATCTGGGCATGACCTCTTCTACATGTGGCCTTGAGCTTCCCTGAGCTTCCTTGTGGAAAAAACACCTGTAAAATTCCTCAAATGCCTCTAAAACCTATCCCAATGTGTTTAGAGCATAACAATTAGCCAAAAATGTCTATTCAGTCACAGAAAACAGACTTGGGCTCATCTGAGCATGACCTCCATCAATGAGGGCTTCAAGCTCTCTGGAGCTCTCTGAAACTTCAATGGTGAAAAAACTGAAAAATAAGTCTTCAAATTCCCTTGAAAAAGGTGCCAATGGATTCAGAACGTCCAAAAACCCCTAGCTGGGCTTTTTTGGCACCTCATTTGGCCAAAAAATGAAGAAGATAGGTCTCCTGCCATTTTCCTCCTTCAAGTTTGTTGTCTCTGGTTCACTAAAATGCACCTTTGTGCGTCCAACCTAGGTCACGTGCTCAATCTCGTGCTAAAACCTAGAACTGGGCACACAACCGCATAATTGTACAAACTGTAGGATGGTTAGGGTGCGTCTAGCCCCTAACCGCCAAACCCGTGGACATATGGGTCACCATGTGACCTCGTTTCCCGCACAAAAGGGCTAGGTTCCAAGATTTGTTGTGGGCGCGACATGTGGTGGGCGTGTGGTGTTGTAACCATTTCAAAAAACCAAATCCGTGCGCCAAAATTTGTGGGAAGGTCGTATGGACTCCCGCGCAAATGACAGGGTCATATGGTAGTGGTTTGAAACCGGGGGCTGGGGCTAAGCCCCAGCCTGGATGCGCCCAAACCAAACACATTTCAAACTTAAATATATATAAAATCATATAGTGTTAAGAAACACTTGAGTGGCGCTTTGGTAGGGCAGACTTTGCAAAGACTTTGCATTGTGGTGGAGGTCCGGGGTTCGATCCCCACAGACTCTATAATAATTTTAAACAACCAAAACATGGTGCCACGTGGCAGCCCATGCTTGGGCCACGTGGCACCAAACCATTCACCACAATAATGCCACGTGTCCACCAATGATTCACCCAAACTGCCAACTGTCCACCAACTCATCCCTACCACATCAGCGTACGACTTTGCCACGTCATTGTATGGCCCTACCACGTCAGCATCCGTACGGACTGTACAGTGAACACATTTGTTTTTGCCTATTTGACGATTTGAACAGAACGCGATATCTCACTCATATGATGTCCGTTTGAACCCAAATGAGTTGCGTTGTGTTCGTGACGATGAGGGCTACGCACCCGTTCGTTTTGAGGCAATTACRAGAACTTTGATTTTTGAGCAAAATTTTGACCCCTGGTCYAGATTCTGATCACACCTTCCCACTGAAAGGATTTTGGACCCACAAAAGCTTATGATTATCTGCCTGAGCTTCAATACTCTTCTACTTCCAAGTTCTATCAACTGATTCTACTTGAAAAKTCTTTTTGACAATCACCTGGATACCTTGACATGCCTTGCATTGCAACTGGCTATGTCCCTCAACCACTGTTCTCTGACTGCTGCTGACCCACTGTTCTCTTTGTGCTTGGAAGACTACCAGCCTTCCCACTAAGAATCAATTCCCTCTTGTGAACTCTTTGGCGTCAAAACAATTCGCTCTACAATGGCTGCAAAAACATTCCTGCGACATCTTGTCACAAACCAAGAAAACCATCAATCTTGAATTTTTTTTTTATACAAGACTGAAATGATGTCAACAAATTCTTTTTGCTCTTCAAACAAACGGTCACATCTTGTACTTCATCAAAGTACATGGCGTTTTCCTGCATCTTGGTGTACTCAAAATCGACTTACAAGCTAACAAACACCATCGACTAAACATAAGTCGAAAAACATGAACGACACAACATAGTCGTCAAGACAACATCGACACAAGTCGAGACTCATTTGAAACATATCGACCTTCCCAAAATGACAAGTCGACATTCATGATACACAATCATGAATCATTCAGGATGAACTATCACCAAGTTCATTGTTTACGCACATACAAAAACACATGCATGTGCATGACTCTGCAACTCTCCTTCAAGTACAAACATAAGTACATGAACCCGAAACATGTGGGTACATAAGAATTGAATATGAAAAATATATATGGTTGTAACAAGTGAGCATCATACCCCTCTTTTACATCCTCCCGGCGAAGTTGTGCAACAAACAAGAATGCCTTCAAACGAATTGCATTCACATGCAACTTGCATAATACAAATTGTGATAAACTGCTGCAACTTGTCATGCTTTCAACATAAATACATACATAAGGCTGAAATGTGCATCTACAACAGAAAAATGCAAGCCTTGATTGCTCAAGAAATTCAACCATTTCTTACCAAACCAACTCAATGGTGAATTTTTTTGTTGAAAATCATCTTCTTGTGAATCATCTTGACTCACATCGATGATGGAATCTCCTCTTCCATTCTTTCCAATCTCTTTATCCATCTGCTTCTTGTGCCGTGGATGAGTGGTTGGATGCAATGTCCAACATTGGTCAATGAGATGACCCCTCTTCTGGCAATGAGTGCAAATCTTTTGCATCCTCTTTTCAAGTTGTCTTTGCTTGTAAAGTTTCCTCAAAGTGGTCAATATTTTCCAACATTTTGAAACGTGATGGTTATATAAACCACAATATGTACGTGGATTTTTTCTTCCATTTTTACATGAAAATTTATCATGCTTAAAATAATCATAAGCAACTGAATGATAGGCAGAAATATACCTTGAACATTCACCTTTAT
>ML794084.1:86148-106865 GCA_009831015.1 Picea engelmannii | reverse complement strand
AAAAAAACAAAATTTAAACACCTAAACTAAAAAAAAAAAAATTTACAAAAAAAATTATTTTTTTTACTAAAAAAATTAAAAATATGTAAACTTTTATAAAAAACAAACAAATTAAAAACAATATATGCACCGGTGATGGGAGTCCATGGGGGATGATGTCGGGAATCACCCCATCCCCCACGAGATAAGCCCTGTTCCCACGGGGCCAGGGCTTAGCCCGTGGGAGCTGGGGCGATGCTCGACATCACCCCCCACATCACCCACGACGTCCAACCAACCTGTGTGGGCTGGTTGGGCATCATAGGTGCCATGGGGGGGTGATGTCAAGAATCGCCCCCCCCCCCGCCCCCACGACACCCCAATAATTTGTAAGTTTGTAATTTTTTTTTTATTTGTTTTAATTTTAATTAAAATTTTGTGTTATTTCAATTGCAAAATTGTATTTTTTATTTTTTTTAAATGTTATTAAATTTGTTTATATTTGTGTTTTATTTTTTTTACTTTAGTTTCAATTAAATTTGATACGTTTTGTATTGTAAAACTGTTTTTAATTTTTTTTTTAAATTTTGGTTTTCTATTTTTGTAAATTTGCTTAGAAGTTTATTTTAAAATTGGTTTTAATTTTTATTTTTTTTGTTATTGATTTTATTAAAATTGTTTTGTTTTCATTTAAATATTGTTTTCAAAATATATACTTTTTGAATTTTTTGTCTTTTATTTTAATTTTAAAGTTTTAGTTTAAGATTTTTGAATATTTTTTATTTTAGACATTTATTTTTGTTGAATTTTGTTATTTTTTCGTCTTTTTCAAGTATTTTTTGTTTTGTTTTTTTTCAATTTACTTTTTAAAGGTTTTTTAATGATTCTTTTGTACAAAAAAATATACAATTGTTTTTTGAGGAATATTTTAACTTCTTTTTTTTTGTTTTTATTTTTCTTTTCCACCTTGTTTTTTAATCTTTTTTTTTTAATTGAATTTTGAATATATTTTTTTAAATGTGTTTTCTTGGTCATTTAAAAGAAAATATTATTTGTGAAAATTTTGTCGTTTCTATTTATTTATTTTTTAATGTAAATTTAAAAAAAAAAGTTTGTAAATAAATTTTCAAGTGACCATTTGGGCTTCCAATTTTGGGTTGTTTATTTATGTAGGGATTTGTTGTCAATGTCACAATTTCAATTAGGTCGTAAAGAGCTACGATTTTCATGTTTAGGAAAAAACATTTTGTTTTACGTAGCATCACTTTTTGATTTAGGTGTTGGTTTTAAGGTTTTTCCGAGCTACTGTCTGAGTTTCGATTGCCATGTTTGAAAATTTTTGTAATTTTGATCCCGTTTAAAAAAATGGTGCTACCGATAGCACCACTTTTTGATTTGGGGGTTGATTTTCATGTTTTTTATGCAAAAATATAAGTTTTAAGGGCTAGAGTTCTCGTTTTGAGGTCACAGTTCTTGTTAAGTCAGTAAATTTGTTCTAAGTGTTGGGGTTGACTGATCTTATAAGAAAAGGAAACATAATACATGCCCGTGATTCCACGAGTCTGCCAACCCACAAATATGGAAAAAAGGACTAAGTATGGTAACTTCGATAAAAAAAAGAAAGGGAAAGGATGTATGGGATATAAGGGGAAGAAAATTTATAGAGGGGGAAAGAATGGTGATAAAGAAGAGGGAAGAAAGAGGGGAAGGGGAAGAAAAAAAATGATTCAACAATTGGCTCCAACTATGGGATGATAACCCCTTCCAGGTTGTCAAGAATCCAGAATCTCATGGCCAAATGTTTTATCCTTTGGGAAGCGAAGTCGACACAATGAGGATATACAAAATAAAATAAAAAAATATGTACAAAGAAAGGAGAGTACTTCAAGTGAATAAACTCTTCAAGTGTTTCCCATTGACAAGAAACATCAACATATTTCACTTCATATCTCTCAGCATGTATGAGTTGAAACTTCGTATGCATTGACCACTTCTCTTTCACTTTTTTCCAGAGCAACACCAATTCTCCCTTTTGAAAATTCTCAATTGTTGCACTTTGATCGAAATATTTTTTAACATTTTGCTGCCTCTGTGATATTTTCTTCAAAGCCTCACTTCTTTTTTCTTCTAATCTCAACAATTGATTCAATCTCTTCTGCAAATGGGGAATATCTACAGTGTCCTCTAGGTTGACTACATAAGTCAAAGAATTCGATTCAAGGTTGATTGGCATCTTTTCTTCCTTTCCATAAACCAACATGTAAGGAGAAATCCTAGTTCTATCCTTTGGCATCATTATGCTTTCCCATAAAGCATCTGTCAACTTCAAGTGCCAACTTTTTTTATTTCGATCAATAGTCTTCTTCAAGATTTGAATCAATATCTTATTTGTAGGCTCGACAAGGTCATTTTCCTGTGGATAATAATTTGATGATTTTCCCATCACAATTCAATATTCTCCATAAAAAAATTTGAACTTTGATCCAATGAAAATTTAGCAATTGTGTGTAATAAATTTCTTTGGAACATCAAATCTTGGCAAGATATTATCCTTGAGGAATTTAATCAATTCGTCAGAATCGACCTTTTTCAATGTTATTGCTTCTTTCCATTTCATGAAGTAGTCTGTAGTAGTGAGAATATACATGTGTCACTTACTTGATTTTGTATTTATTGGCCCAATGACATCTAACCCCCATTGTGCGAATGGTTTTTCTATTAATATAGGTTGCAAAGGAATTGTAGACCTCTTCATCTTTCCTGAGAATTGTTGACAGGGAAGGCATCTTCTCACCATAGCATATGAATCCTTGAAAATTGATGGCCAATAATATCTGACTCTTATTATCTTATGTGTTGTAGAAGTAGATGCAAAATTTCCTCCACATATGCCTTCATGATATTCTTGTATCAATTCTTGGGACTTCCTTTCATATACACATCTCAACAACATGCCATCATAATTTCTTCTAAACAATATCTCAGCAATCAACACATACCGACTTGAATCCATATTTAAATCTCTTCTTTCCTTTGGAGTCAAGCTAATGGGAAATTGATCGGATCTTAAATCAAATACAATGTCTTTGTATGACTCTAAGCCAGATATAGGATTTCCAACTGAAATTGAAATCACTCCATTCAGGGCATCACTATCCGCAATGAGTTTGCACAATCCTTTCCCTTTGATTGCTTTTAAAGGCTTGATTTCAATGTCATACTCCTGATTTTTTTCCAGACAATTCACCCATTTCCCTTTTCTTAGTTGCTGGTTCAAAAGCATATTTACTGGAGAGGATTGAACACATGCTATGACATGAGAATTTAAAATRTATGTCCGAAAATGTGCTACTACTTTCATGAGAGACAATGCTTGCTTCTCCAACTCTAAGTATCTTAATTCGTAGTCATGGAGGGTCTTACTCATAAAGMTAATTAGTAACTCTTCACCTTTAACATTTCTTTGGGTAAGGACTGATGCCGCGACACTTTCTGTAGMAAAAGAATACATGATAACATCTCTTTGAAAATCCGACTAATGAGCACCGGTGGTGTAGTAATTTCTCTTTTAATGTTAATAAAGGCCTCCTATGTGTCTGAAGTCCATTTGAACCTTTGATATTTCTTCAAAAATAGATTAACYAGTTTTACTATGCTYGCACAATCAAGAAAAAACCTCTGCACAAAAAATATCTTTTTGAAAAATGATTGCACTCCTTTTTTAGAATATGGAGGTTTGAGTTCATTGATAGCTATGACCCTTTATAGATCAATATAAATTCCTTCTTTACAAACAATATTCCCCAACAACTTCCCTTCAACTGCACCAACCAAAATTTCTTCAGATTCAAAGAAACCCCATACAATCTACATCTTTCAAACACTTGCCTTAGATGATGGATACGTTTTTTTATTTCTTTTGAATGGAGTGTTAGATAATCCTGATAATCCACCATAAATATTCCTATAAAACCTTCGAATGTGTGGTCCATAGCCCTTTGGAAATTAGCTCCAACATTTTTCAAACCAAATGGCATCCAATCATACACATACGTCTCCCAAGGTGTTATGAAAGTTGTCTTAGGCCTGTCTTCTTCTGCAACTAAAACTTGATTGTATCCAGAAAATCCATCTAACATGGACATACAAGCATACCCAATAACTTGTTGAAGAAGGAATTCCATGTTAGGTAGGGGATAATTGTATTTTATGATTTCTTTATTGAGATCTCTAAAATCCACACACATCTGAATTTCCTCGGTATTTTTCCTCACAACCACTGGTTTTGAGAGCCATTCAAAATGTATGATGGGATATATGATTTCATATTTCCTCAATTTATCCAATTCGATTATCACCAATGGTTTTAACTTAGGATTCATCATTCTTATTTTCTTCTTAAAGGGATTTTCTCCTTCTCTTAATAGAACAATATGCTGAAATATTGATTTATCACAGTCTTTCAGGGCATCATAACTCCAAGAAAAAACATCAAAATATTCTTTGAAAAGGGAAATATATTGACCCGGTTCTTCAGATATACAATCAACTCACAGATTTACTTACTTTGGGGAACTATCAATTCCAATATTTACTTTCTTTGTTTCTTGTACTTTCCGAACTGATACTTCTTCCTTGAGACTTTTTATATGATCATCTCTCATGAAAAGAGACTCAAATTGGACACAATTGTTTGGAACAGGGGCAATTTTATTATCTTCAACATCATTTTCATTTACCAAAAAAACTTTTAAGTCTTCATCATTCTCAAACACTTGGAGATAATATTGGTTATCTGGCACTGAGGGTTAGAAAACTCTTTTCACTTGAAAATATGTCTCACTTTGGATGCCATATGGATTTGAAAATGAAGCAACCAATGCTAAAGAATCTACTTTTTTATTTTTATCCCTCAGAATAAATGATATGTTGAAGGAACTGAAGGCCTCCATTAATTCATTCACTCTTTTGAAATATAGCTTGAGCCTTTCCTTTTTAATATTATACTTTTGAGTGATGTGATTTATAACCAACTCCAAGTCCCTGGTCATAATCAAATGCTCAATATTCATCTCCATCAACAAGATCATGCCTTGAATTAGGGCTTCATACTCTGCTTCATTATTTATACAAGGGAAATCTAGTCTGATGGCATGTGGATATACGACCTTCTTAGGGATTTTTAGTACAATCCCAACTCCACTTCCTGAACTTGAACAAGCTCCATCGAACGAAATTATCCAATACCCGGGAAAATAATTATCTTCCCTCTTTGTGTCCTCAATTTTCTCCATATCCAGGATGGCATAATTCCCAACACTAACATCTATATAATTTTCCATCAGTTCGTTATCCTTCTTTTTGAAAGAAAATAATCTTCTGGGTTCGTAAGGAACCTTGATTACTGCTCCATATTTGTCAAGCAACATCATACAGGTTCCATCATTCATTATATAGCCACCAATAACTGAAGACCAGTCTCTTCCAAGGACAACTCTGTATGATGGAAGAAGGTCCACCACCACAATAGTGAAAACTATAATGATATGGGGAGAGATGGTAATCCAGGCATAAAAATACTTAATCTCTCCATAGGCTGGTACCTTCCTGGAATCAATTTCATAGATGCCCTCCCATGTTTCATAGTATTTGGTGCATCTCATTCCAAGTACCTCCATCACTGCCAAAGGCATGATGTTGTTTATCACACCATAATCGATCAAACAATTTTGGAGCACAATGTCATGATTTTCTATTAAAATGTAGAAAGGTGGAAATTTTCCTCTTAATTTCACCTATGATATATTCTAACTCTACTTCAGGTTTGCAATAACTGCTTCAACTCTCCCATCTAGTTCATCCAACAATTTTAGGATGTTTTCCCTCTGTTGGGGAATTTTTACTACTTCTGCAAAAGGCAGAGTAATTATTAACTTGCTTAGATCGTTAACAACATTGTATATCATCTGAGGGGGGTTAGGAGTCTTTTGTTTCGTTTTAAATTTTGTGCTCCCTTTTTTACTTTTATCACTCTCTTTCTCATTATATTTCTCATTATCTTTTTCTTTTTCTTTTTCAGAATTCTCTTTATTCTTAGACTTATTTACTAGTGCCCGTGTTTGAACAACAGTTTCTTATGAGATAGGATTATTCTCTTCATCTTAAAATATGTACATGGATGTCTCACATCCATCCATCTGTATGTATTCCCAAATTTCTTATGGCATACAATCATTTTCTCGTTCAACTATTTTCTCATTGTATGGCTCATCAAGTATTACTGCATTAAGATTTGGTGGCCTGGGAACTCTTTGTCTTTGTTTGTTCTCATAATTTTAAAACCTCATCCTTTGTTCTTGGGTAGGGTTCCTTCTTTGTTCTGGAACCAGAATCCTCATATTAGGCATGAAATTATCATTCTTTCTTAGTCTTGTTATTTCATTCTACATTTATTTGATGGTTATGTTCATCTGCACAATCTCCATTTGTTGCTTCGTTTAATGAGCTGCAACATGATCTATTTTAACATCTGGGATAGTTCCTTTAAAGAATCCTCCACCTATTTCTTGATTTTCACCAGGCCATGGATTTTTATCCTCATTCTTCTTTGAACTAGATTCTCCTTGATCATCAATATTCAAACTATCTATCTGCCTTTGCACTCTTCCACGAATAATGTCAGGGTCAACACCCGTTTCAATCATGATTTCCTCCATATCTGTAGCTTTGATCATTTCTTCATATAAAGTATCAATTTGAGAAGCTCTAATAGAAAAATTCACATTAGATGACATGTTATTTTTGTAGCAACCAAGTATTACTGGACCATTAGGCCTCTTTTCTTCAAGGATTTTATTCAACATTTTATTGAATCTAAAATTGAAATCTCTTATCCTCTCATTTTTCTTTACACATATTTGGGTGAAGTTGGTAACAAGAGTATGGTAAGCGACTAGAGGAGAAAAAATGTTTAAGAACATCGTTTCAATATCATAACATGAGTCGATTGATCTCGTGGGCAATGATGTGTACCATTCATAAGCTTGGCCCAACAATGTTTGGAGAAACAATCTTACCATTATATCATCATGTTCGATAATATGGAAATCACAAACATCCAAAAAAAATCAACATGTCTTTTAACATCAATCATTCCATCTCTATAAAATGTCTTCAAAGTACCTTTACGAAGAAAATGGAGCTCATGTTGTTCTCCTTGAAGGTCAAGGGTGGAGTCTCTTACCCTTATTCTTATGTTTCTATACCTTTCTTCTCATCTTTCTTCATATCTTTCTTCATGTCTCCTTTCCTCTCGCCTTCCTTCTCGTCTTTCTTCATGTCTTTATTCTCTTCAGTCTTCTGTATCATCCATGTCTAAAAGTTTCTTCTTTTCTTCAAGAGGATGCTTATCAACTTTTGAGATGTGAAACTGATTTCTCTTGCTTATGGTGATTGGTCCTCTGTACTCATCCAACTTCAATTCATGCCTTTCTCTTACGCTATTTGAGCTTGTCTTTCATTTCTCTGGTGTTTCCTTTCCTCTCTTCTTTGTCTTTGAAGAATTTATCTTTATTCTTCTTGAACTAGTGTTTCCCAAGACCCTTCTAGTTCTTCTCTAGTTCCAGTTGTTGTTATTATAAGATTATATAACTAGTGCAGAATACTTCATTGGTTATTCAATCCAATTTCTAACTGGGGATGGTTAGCCTGAGGAAAAGTCATATGAGTTTATGGTATAAAACCAAATTTAATATTCAAGTTAGTTCCCCAGTATGGTCGCCAAAAATGTTGACGCTTAAATTCGTCATGACCAAAATGGAAACCTCATGAGGATATAGATCCTCCTATGTTTTTAGAGAGACAATACTCCTCTTTGGCTTATGATTTTATTTGTAATTTCAAATCAAGAATAATAGAGGACCATATCACACAATATAGTCCAATCTTTAATTCTCAAGAAAAATTTAAGTGTTGAAAAATAAAAATATACTTATAAAGGAGAATTCCTGAGAAGTGGACCAAGAATCTCAAACATCACACATTACAGAAAATAAAAATATCCTCACATCCATCATAGTAGAAATAAATATTTTTATCACATTCAAAATAAAAGAAGATGGTCCATGTGCATGAGAGAACTTTTAAACAGTAATACTTATGGAGCTCAAAAGAAGATTTTGATAGATCAACTTCAAATAATTTATACTCAAAACTTGGATTTATAAAATATAGTCAAAATTGATCTCGAATTAGTTCTCTGGGATTTCTCAAAAATAATAATGTCTATTACAGCGCATGAAATTCAAGTTTTTGTCCATTGGATTGGGATTGGGGCTCACGTGGACCATAAAGAAAATATGTACAAGAAAGTATAAAGTAGAAAGAGGAACATGGGTGGATCTGGAAAGAAGACAAAGAAGAAGTTTATCAGGATTCAGTTATAATTTTCTAGTCAAAGAAGAAGAATAACTGGATGAAAATCTGATAAGAGAAGAAATATGTGATCAACATAGACTTACTATGATGAAATCTCTCGTTTTTACTTTCTTGTTGTTGTGTCTTTTGTACTCTTGTTTGTCGCAGCTAGAGGGCCGGTTGTAACTTCTTCTACGGATATCTCTGAAATCTTGGCAATGGAGTTGCTTAACCATTTTTTAATATAGTCCCTTAACGGGGCAATGATCACTTCTTGTTTCACTTTAATATTAAACAAGTCGTGCTCGACTTATTTATAGTCAATAGATATATTTTGCAAAGTATTTTAAAAATATTCATTTTTATTGGTATATTCAACAAGCCAGATGTAGATATCATCATGTGTGAACTCAACCATAGTGTCAAACTTTTTACTTGATGCTTTCTTCAGTTCTTCAATTTGTTCCTCATTTTTTTGTTGAGTCATAAGAATTGAACTTGAGATGAATTTCAGGACTAAGACTTCAATGGTGGTGCCAACACTATCCAAGCCAATAATATTTGAATATCCTTTCGTTATATTTCATGACACATCATCTAATTGCATTAACAATCCCTTTAATACATTGATTTTTTCAATCCAATATTCCTTTAATTGTTTAATATGGCTCTGGGAGGGTATATATTCTTGTTTTCTCATCCGATCTGTCATCGCTAAGACCTTTTCTACAAAATTGCAACTCCATCAACATAAAAACCTTCATCATTTTTCATATCTACACCCAAATATTCCTTAGTGTTCTACACTCTGATGCCAAGAGAGGAAAATGTTTTTTCCAAATCCCATGACTCTAATATCAATGACATCCTTTTCTTTATATTTTCCTCAAAAAAATGACGAGTGGAAATAATAAAATTTGAAATTCCTTTAACTCTTGAACTTGATCCTGGGACTTCTTGAAACTCTTATCAGGATGAATCATGGCAATTGGGGTAGACAAAATGGGTGGAGGCATAAGGGTTGTTTCCAATTACTTGACTCTTTGAGAATTTTCCTCCATATTAGCAATTGAAAAATCCAATGCATCCCATGTGGCCTTCTGAATGGAAGACAAATTTGTTGGTAACATGTTTCGAGTATGAATGGTAGACCATGTTTTTCCCCTCTTACTCTTTAAGGTCCTCTCAAAAACAAATTTCTTACAATCTTTATCAAACGAGGCATTTTGAAAAGAGAAAGTTTCTTCATCAGAAAAAATCTCATCCTCGACAACAAGTGTAGAAATACGCGGTACATTTTCTGTATCAAGATCTTGTTCATCTGAGAAGTTGATAATATTGATGTCAACATTCAGGTCCATGTCATCCAACAACATATCAGGTTTAGGAGAATGTATTTCTTGTCCCCCTTGCTGAGAATTAGTCTTTTCCTTGTGACCTTTAATTTCTGGGGATTTTCTAAATTCCCCTGAGGAGGGTTTTTCTCTTCGTCGTCCCCTAAATTATTGCTCTGGGTTTTTCTTTACTGGGTCACTCTAGGCTAAGAGTTTACCTTGGGTAGAAAACTTCTTCGAGAAACAATGGGAAATTGACCACTCTTTTCATTGGAGGGCTTGCCTCTCTCCTTATGGGGTTTTTTTATGCTTATGATAGTCTCTATATCGTTGGGATTTCCATCAAGTTCTTGAAAATTAGGGTCATGACTAGCACCCTATTCTTCTCCATATATAAGAATGTTGATGAGTGAGGGGTTGAGCCCAAATGAAACCATATTATTGTAAAAATGGTGATTAGGGTCAAATCCCTTGATCTCTTTTGCAAATCTCATGTTTAAATGGTCGAAATAGGAAGCATATTCGTCAATCTTGGCAATTCCTCTTAGGAGAATTTCACCAAACTTCTAGGTAAGAGAGACGAACTATTATTTTATTTTTTTGTAAAAGGTATGAAACCATAATTTGTACTGTCTTTCCACTTCTATAATAAACAATTTGTCAGACACATAATATGGAAGAAATATGGGTTTTTCGTGAGAACAAAAAACCCTGATGATATTATAATCATCCATTTTTTCAAGAATTCATTTTATGTTCAGAAAAGTTGAGGATTCTAATGAGAGCCGAAAAGTATCTTCTCCAAATAGTAACCTTTTAAGATCAGACACAAAATTATTATATACTTCATAAAAATGGTGGCCAGCCTTTTTCCTCCACATAGCTTGATACCACATAGTTACAGGGTCCACCTCTGAGTTTACCCTTTTAGCAATGCTTAATCCCTTAAAAATATGACTGTAAGTGATGGCGAACACCAACTAAGATGCCATATAAAATTTCTTCTCAGTCTTGAAATTTATTATCCGCGTAGTAACCTCATTTGAGATAATCTTGGCCCAGTCGAAGGTTGTGTTCTCATGAACAATGAAATGCAATATAGAAAATTCCATCGAGGAATAGTTGTTGTAGAATCTTGACCAACAAATCGAGTGAATAACCAAGCAATTTATTTATATGGGTATTTTAAAGAACTAACCTGAATCCTGGATAGGTCTTCTGGCATTGAGGCAAGATCTTGTAGATATTCTTGTAGAAGTTTTCTTCTTCTTCTTTGTAGACCAGGTTCCTCTCCAACAATCTCAACATATTCTTAAATACTAATGGTGCCAATGAAACATGGGATTCACTTTGCAATGGGATGGTTCTTCTATTCTGGAAAAGTTTATCGACGCACCAAGTGACGATATCTTTGCATTCAACAACCTCTGGGATGCACAACTCAAAGAAGTGTACTCCTTTTTCTACACCATAGTCCCTCAGGCTATACCACTTCCCTCCAAGGCTCTAGCATAAGGTCAAACAAGAAGTATCAGAGTCGTGGATTTAGGAAATCTAGTTATGATAATGGAATATCCAAAATTTCAAATAGGTGTAGATGTGCCTCTTGCATTGCATCTTTTAGCTCTCACTTTTCTTCTTCTAAGAAATAACAAGTCCACTAGACTTTACTTATACCATGCCTTCATTCTTGAGCTTTTCTTCCTTCTAGTGGTCTTAATTCAAAGAATTTAGTTCATGTCTTCATTTTCTAGTCGTTCCTATACAATCATCATGAAAACATACACGTTATAGCCATTATCATATAACAATTATATTTTCCATAGGATCCCTCAACTACATAATGCAACATTTATTCAAGAGTAAGTTTGTAACCATAAGCAACACTTATTTGTATGAATAGCATGGGCTTCACAAAGCTGCCAAGAGAAAGAATTAGTCTCATTGTCCTTTTTCTGATGCACCTTCATTATTCCAGCCACTATGCCATATGAATTATTAAGTTGACTCTTCCTTGAAATACTCACCCTCCAGGCTCGTGAATCCCCTTCACTGCTACACAATCCCTCAATGATGCATCATTTGCCAAGGTTTTAACTTGCAAGGAGAGTGCCAACTTGATACAAAGAATATGCTAGAAATATGTAACATGTGGAAACAATAGGGTTCCAATGTCATAACAATAGCCTTCTTCCATATCTTTTTATATTTAATATTCATCACCTCAGTTGTATCACACACATACAATCATCATGAGATATCATTATAGCAATTTCACTTATTAATTTCCAAATATGCTTCATATAGGAAATAAAATTTCCCAAGCATGAGATTCATTCTCATAATGTTTGGATGTTGCAATAGTAGGTATTGGTATTCCTTACGGGCTTACGCCATTTCCATATCCAATACCAATCTACCTGCAATCTATTTCAACTTTCATTAATCCAAATAAATTGTCAGTATTCATGCACATTATCATTTCATTGCAACATTTTCAATCAGACCATGAAGTGATCTCACAATTATATTACTCTAAAAATTCAATCACTTCCAGTTGTTAATAACATTAACTAGAATGAAACTATCATTCATTATGCATTATCAACATACTTAGAATTACATAATTCCCTATAATATTTCCAATAAACCAATGTACCAATACCCATGGCCACATCTACACAATGCACACTTCCATTGAATCTACAATGCCACACACACACACATGTCATGTATTCCACTGTGGTTAGTTGGAAGGTCTAGCCAACACCTCAACACATCATCATGGCTCTTCCCTTATACTTGCTTGATCATTTGGATACCTTCCTCTTCGACCCATACACAACACTAGGAATATAATCCTTTAGTAATATTTAGTGTCGACAAAGGGGTTACAGTCCAAACATTGATTATAAGTAGGAATATCATCAAGTACTTGTATAACTTTATATCCCTTCCATATCCAACCACATCATGGTATCACACATGGTCAACTCTATTAACATCCATTTCTATAGTAGGAACATGTCTCATGACTTGTCTTGGTTATGATGTCATAACCAACATAACGTAATATGAAATTAAATTTCATATAATTGCATTCAATCATTAAACAACATTTGTATACTTAAGTCCCTCCAACTTTACAAATCAATTCAAATATTGAATTTTGACTAAGGGAATTATTTCCTCAATTCCCCTTCAACATCATAAGAGACCAAATGCATACATGCATGGTTGTTATCAAATTACTTGATGCTACTTGATCAATTGGTATTTTGTAGAAGCTCACAGGCTCCCTTCACGAACTTCTTGATCAACATTCTTACCATCCTCATTTGTATTTGTATGGATGGTTGTCATATGCAGTTGAAACATCATCACTTTCATACATGCTATAAACCTTTCCTAGGAACATAATCCATCATTAGTCTCATTCAAATATAAAAGCAACTTTATTCCATATATATAATAGCATATTACCCTTAGTATGTAATCCATATGCATGTCAATATGCACCAAGCATTTAATCTCATCATGCTTACTAGTGCACATGCATTCTATCTTTCCTATATGCATTCTGCATCACTTTTAGTATGTTGTATAATGCATATTTTTTCTAGCTTTATTTTTATTTTTATGTGTTGTAGATGGCTATCCTTGAATTCATCTAGATCCTTAATTCCATGTGTGCCTTAATTCTTCTCATATGTTCCTTGTTTCTTCTTGCTAATCACCTTCCATCCAAGTCCAACTTTCCCTTTTTGAAATCATAGCTAATATTTCCTATTGTCAGTTGCTTCCACTCAAGCAATTACGCCTCAACTTTCAGTATTCCCTAATGTTGTACAAGCATTACTCTAGCTGAATATTATCAATGCAATATGATAACCACTCATTGCTTTATTTCTCCATTGGCACCTTTAAAATGATCGAACCTTCATTATTTTAGCCATTGAATTCCTTGCACCTATATCTCGCTTCCAGTATGAACTCTTATTTATAAGTGGATTTATTTCTCTCAATACTTTCAGATACAATTTTTTGGTTTATGGATTGCAACTCTTTTCTAGGAATTCCTATTTTCTCACATAAAGATGACTCACCCATCTCACAAATCACACATCACCTCATGATATTCTTTCCCTCTTTTACAACAACCTTTGATACCCTCAATACAATTTTAAATTCAAGGTGAAGGAGTCTCCCTTATCTACCAATTCCTACTAAAGACATCCTTCACCTGCTAGATTCATGTTTCATGTGAGAATCCATGTAGATATGTCTATGCAATTCATTCAAACTATATAGTAGTTGAATACTAATTTGGATTTTCTCTTTCTAATCCCTTTATCCACTTTCCATTACTTTCTATGTAGCTCTACACTTCCCTCTGCAATCCCTTTATTGTCTTAGCCAACTCTACAAGTTCTACCTTGCTTACATGCCCACATATTATCTATAATGATAATCTATAATGGACCCACATAGTCTTCATTTAAGAAATTTGATATTCTTGTTAATAGTCCATGTTTGAGTGTTCACATGCTCAACAACAATACCCTGCTATTAAAACTCAACCTCTATCCATTACCAAGTTGTTGTACTTCCAAATGTGCCTCCATATCACTGTGTAAGAATCATCATGAGTACCCTCACTCTTCCTTACCCAATACTCACGTATGGCATGTGACTCTATCATTTTGAAATGTTTTTTCCAAAATCGACGTTGTTTGGAAAACTCACATTGAGAAATTGTTGGGTTCACGGACTCCAACTTCCCTTTTCTCTGCATCTTTATGAAACAACTAAATGTTTCATTGCAAAAATTAAATCTTCCTTTATTTTTACCCTAGATTAACTTTCCAATGGATATACCCATGCCTTATTCTGATTTTTTAGCTAAAAGTTATGGCTCTCTAAACTCAACAATTTCACCATTTTTGCACCTATTTCACTGGTATAATTAAACTCAAAGAATAACTTCTTTCACATGTAGGATTTATGATTGTGAACACACAAAAATTTCAGATTTAGAATTTGATTCTCTAGTCAAATTCTGCATAGATCTAGAATTGATGACTTTAAACTTTTTACATTTTCGCTGGACTTATAATTTTTAACCAAAACTGACTATCTTCAAAACAAAGAAAAACTATGAGAAACTTCATCAAGACAAAGTTGTTTGTATTTTTGAGGAGGTAAAAAGTTGGCTAAACATTTTTTTTTCTAGATTTGTGATATGGGGTCCCTTTTCCTCCTCCAAAGATTTGAAAAATCCCCAAAAGTGTCTAGGAATAGTGAGTTTTTGATTTTTTTCTCATCTACACCAAAACATTTGGAACTTGGCTAAAATCCCAACTAGTTATCTTCATGCATTCTTTTTGGACTCCCTATAAACATTTCACCTTTATCTGGGCCTCGGTTACTGAGCACAACCTAGATATTTAAAAAGAATTATTTTGTGTTTTCTAGAAGATTTAAGCTTAAATGGATAGTGGCCCTCACTGACACTTTCGTAGGATTTGACTTCATGGTCATACCTTTTAAATTCCATCTAATTCTGAGTTTTTTTTCTCCTGTTATGGACAAAACAAGTTTTTGTCTCCAAACTTTTTTTATAAAACTATTATCTTTGCTAATGTGGAAATATGGTTGACACGACATGACACATAGTTTTTAATGTCCACTTGTCATTCCTTGACTTGGCCATGTCATCATCCTCCTTTCCCTTCATCGACAATCCAAATATTTCTCCTATCGACGGTCGGTAAAATCCTTTGTATCAACGATATTAAAAAAACTCCACTTTTTCGACAACCTCCGAAAAACTCCACTTTTTCGACAACCTCCGAAAAACTCCTTCGCCAATCGACGATTTCTGAAAAAATCTATCAACGATTGTGGAAAAAATCCACTTTTTCATTGACCTCCAAAAAAATTCATTGACGATCGACAAAAAAGTATCTATCGATGATAGGTCATAAACTTTCTATCAACAATCAATGAAAAAGTATTTATCGACGATCGAATGAAAACCTTCTATCGACGATCTACGAAAAATATTTATCGATGATCAGTCAAAAACATTCTATCAACAATTGAAAAAATTTATCTATTGACGATAGAACGAAAACTTTCTATCAGCGATCAACAAAAAAGTATCTATCAATGATCGACAATTTTCTTTTTTGCTAAACTACGAAATTCTCCCTACTTTTCAGAATTTCACCGAACTCCAAAAATCTCCATCGGCGATTGAGGACTTCCTTTCACATTGTTGAATTCATTTAACTTAGATATTAATGACTAAACCACATTGGATATGGATTGTTGATCTCAATATCAATGTGATCTCAATTGTTGATTAACCATACTTCGCCAAACTTTGTCGAACTCCAAAATTTTTCAACAACTTCCACTTTTGTTCATCGACAATTGGTGATTTTCTTCTTCAATGAATCAAATTTTATTTCCACTTCATCGAATTTCTCCAAAATACAAAATATTTTGGTGAACGCAAAATTTTTCTTCGACAATATTGAAATTTTTAACCAACCCAAAATGAATCTTGGTCGTTGATCACCAAGTGGAATGTGATCTGGGCCATCGATTCTCCAAACTTACAGTCATCATGAAAACATGAAATTCAACCTCCCAAGCCATTTTTTAAATTTATAACTTGCATATCAATGCAATTAATAATCTATTCAACCATTTTGAGTGCAAGTTCAACTTGAATTTGCTTATAAATTTGGGGATTTCACTCTAATTTTACAATTTTCCCCCAAATTCGACACAGATCAAACTCTACAACATCAAATTTACCAAATTTTCATTGGTCTTTGGCCCATATGGGTTCGGTGTTGAACCAAAAGCTATGATACCAAACTGTAACATACCTAGCCTACTAAAAACATAATTAAAAATTACCCATACATATAAAATAAACCGAGGGGTAACATGCACATAGTTCTCATGCAACTAACAAAATATTGAAAAACATGAATGTATTCATTCAAGTGAACACAACAACATTCAAATATTCGTTTACGCAGTGGAATAAACCTGATAAAAGATAAGAATAAACTTATCTTTATTTAGATGAACCAACTAGTTGTGTATGAAGGATATTCCTCCCAACCATAAGCTTTTTGTTGATTTTCTCTCAACAATAAGCCACCCTCGAGCTAAGGATATGAGTCCACAAGGAGGTCTAGATTTCGTGTCCACTGTCCACACACTCAGGTGCCCAATTTCGATCTTTCTACTCCAACAACAATTTCAATATGTCGAATCTCTTTCCCCTCCACCCAGACAACCCAAGGAATGGGATCCTCCTTCTATACCATGCATTCTCTTGGGCCTTCCTACTTCCCTCGAAGATTCAATGCATATGGTTGGCCAACAAATCTCACAGTTGGGGACTCTAGGTAATTCCTGATTTTCCAAGAGTGCTCATAATATCCTTCTCAAGGCTCTTGAGCCATTTCTTCAAAAGGAAAAATGCACTACAGGCTCACAACTCAATTTATAGGCACACAACCCATAAGTTCAACATAAAATCAGCCCTCTAATGGATGTTCACACACACAACAAATATGGTTCTCTTTCCCCACACCCAAATCCCCCTTTTCTAATCCTAATCAACATGTAAAAATCGTCTCGTTTTCCTACTCGGATTTTCTTCTTCTCCCATGCTTGCTTGACTCTCACTCTTCCCAATAATGATTTTACTCAACCCATCCTTCCATTACTAGGTGAGTTGAATCCCTCACCCAACCTATTACATGCACTTAGTGATTAAGTGTCTGATAAGCCAAGGAAGGATTGGATGGTAATGACACATTAACTTTGGAAAATAGACATGGGTTTCCCCTTGGACCCCCCTTTATCCCCCTCCCTTGTGCAATCATAGCCCCCAATTGTTACCATCTCTTCTATATTGTAGCCAATTATTCTTATTATTAATAATCATTTCAATGTACAATTAACATATTTCAACCCTTGTCCATATTGATCAATAAAATCTCTCCTACCCAAAACATATCGGCTCACCAACCTAAATCGCATTTACACAATTACATTAATTGCGGGGATTAAAATTGGGGATGTTACAATTTCCCTGCAATGAGATTTCCTTCTATGAAAGATCCCACTCAAACCAAGATTAGATAAAAAACCTTGTCCTTAACAACTTGGATCTGAAGTGATTAGGATTTAATACCAAATGAAAGGAAGCAGAGGTGTGGAATATGCTTCCAACAATAATAAACAACATAGAAACATACAACCATTAAACAACATGATTTCATGGGGAAAATACTTTGAGGAGAAAATCCCCACACTCTAAAGCACACTCAATGTATTATTCAACAACTAAATGGTTAAATTACATTATAGAGTCTATGTTCTCTCAACAAGAGTGTTCAACAATAGAAGGATTCTGGAGAAATTCTGGCAGCATAATAGTAAGTTAAAACTCACACACTATGTTTTCCTCCAATCCTAGCACTCGATAAATAGGCATAACAAAACCATAAACCATTTGTGGTTTTCCAATTATACACGCCAAAAACTACCAACAATTAATTAGCCAACTATCATTGCTTAGCATTCATTGTCTATTAGTGATTTGCATTTATTCCTTACCACTACTCAATAGTTATTCCATGTTATTGCTTAACAATTATTCCATGGTACAACACAACAATGATTATTTCTTTATTACATAACTAAAAAATGTATGACACATCTATTCCAATAATTTTTTTTAATATATATATATATATATATATATATATATATATATATATATAATCTATTTTTAAGATCGCAGTCAAGTTAGACACCAAATTGGTGTATTAGACCCCTTTGTTTGTAGGACAATGGACCCCCTCCACTGAGTGATTTGACTGGTAAAGTCTACAGAGGTATACATATCCTACCCCCCTCCAAATTTGAACTTGAAACCTCTTAGGAGGAAATACATGTTCTTAACCATTAAGCTCACTCAAATTGTATATATATTACCTTATAAAATTAGATAATATAATTGTAATTTTACATTCTCCATAAATTTGTACATTGGTGAATGGATAATCATGTTAGTTTTTTTCCTCTATTGTATACATAAATGATTCATTGAGAAGGAGAGTACTCTTCACCTTGGAAAATCCGAGTATTAGTTTTAAGCTCTAAAGTTGGACAACATATAAAAGAAGGTTGGAAAAGGGTTTCAAGTGTTTCTAAACTTTATTTTGTATATGTTGTTGGTGATTACAAAGAGGGAAAAACCTTTATAGTTATAATAAATCATGAGTGAATTGGCCATGAAGAGATATCAATTGAAGTTTTTTTGGTCTTCAATAAATGTGTAAGTAGATTGTTGATACTGTGAGATTGTTGACTTTTTTGTGCATTTTGATTTGTAAACCCATTACATTTATGCCATGGAATAAACTATTGGTGAAAGAAGGGATGAGGTTGACAATACATTAGAGTTTATGAAAGACAAACTATGATGCCATGGAATAAACTATTGGTGAATGAAGGGATGAGGTGGACAATACATTAGTCTTCATTGAAGACAAACTATGATGGGTGTTTGTTGATTTCCATAATGTTAAATTTAAAATTGAAATTTTAAATAAATTTAAAAAGAATAATTATGAAGTGGAGAAGTGAGTTTGGAAGAGATTAAAGCAATGTTTGGAGAAGACATTATGAATTATGAATGTTTTTTTTTTTAACCATGGGAATTGCTAACTGGTAGGTTTGATCTAGGCTATGCCTGAGATCAAGTATATTGGTTGCCACTATAACTCAAGAGTATATCCAATAACTTGCAAGCCATATATAGCAATAACTTGTGACTTATCAAGGAATGAGGCATCCTGAAGCCAACTGGAGTGGACCTCTATCCCATAGGTTGTCTACCCTTCTAACCTTATCAAAACAGGAAAACATGTCCACTAAATAATAACTCTAAATCAAAGTATAAATAGTTCAATTTTTTTCAAAGACAAGACAACGATGCAATTTTAGAGTTTTTTTGGGGGGTAATGATGAATTGTTTTGGGTAATGATGAATCCTTTGATGGACAACTACACACATCAAATTTAGATGAAGGGGTCATTGGAAAATACTCCCTTTACTATCAAGGCTCTAGACCCGGGATTTAGATGAAGGGGTCATTGGAGAATACTCCCTTTACTAGCAAGGCTCTAGTCCATCCAGGTCTAGATATAATCATCTTTGTATTTCTCTCGACTTTGGATACAAACACCAAATTATTTTTTGTCTTTATTTTTTGAAATGTGTGCATTGGGTAAATACAAGTCCATATGGGTGACTAGTTTAATGTAATTATGAAATATGAAAGTAGAATGATTGAAGGATAGATGGGATTCGTAGAGGAGAAAAATGTATCATACCATTTTGTAGGGGAAGAGAGAAATGTAAATGTCGAATTATTGAGAAGACAAGTTGTATAAATATCTAATGAATGGTATTAACACTATGGTAAGTATATCGGGATTTATTTAGTAAATTTATGGTATAACACTACACTTTTATTTGTGGGATAATCAACAATATTTAAAAAAAAAAAAATCAAAAATATTTTGTTAAATTACCTTCAAATAGATTTTTTTAATTTAAAAAATCTCCTCTTCCTAGACCTTCTTCCATAAGAATGAAAAGGAATAGTGAAAGAGGACCACTCTGCCTAATAACTCAGGAGGGAGAGAAGGTAGAAGAAGGTAATCCATTAATTAAGATCAAAAAAATAGTAGAGGATATGAGGGACAAAATCCAGGAAACCCAGGTGGGAGAAAAAACAAAGGCTATCAAAGTGTGGTGGATATATTGTCAACTTAATTTGTCAAAATCTTTTGACAAATCCAACTTTATTAACATTATGACAGATTTAGAAGTTTTTAGTGAATGTATCATTTCATGTGCTATGATGATGCCATCCAGGATCT
>ML794084.1:49074-73952 GCA_009831015.1 Picea engelmannii | reverse complement strand
TAGGGATTTTTCTTTTGACATTTCCATGACTGTTTTCTCTACTTCTTCTAAAGTAGTCAGTCTTAGAAGAGCGTCATTTTGATCTTGGGAAACCAAATTCAGAATATTGTTGGTTATTTTTTTTATGACCTCCCCTTTGTCCCGTAGTGGTTCTTTCAACTGGTTAGATAAGTAGCTAACTAGTTCCTATTCAATTTTTGCATGCTCAGTTAGTTGATTTCCTTGAGCTAATTTGAAGGAAGTGATGCAATTTTGATGCCTTCTGTTGATGGTGGATCAATGAAATAATTTTTTGTTTCTATCCCATTCTTTGAGCCAATAAAATATCAAATTTTGTTTCCATAGAGTCTCTTCCTATTTATCTCTGATGTCTAATTGAGTCTGAATATTTATTTCCTCTGAGGCCGAACATTTTTTCCTTCCATTCTCAATAATCTGTTGTTGGAGTTGTTCCATTTTAGTTTCCAATTCTTTCTTTTCTTTGAAAATGTTTCCAAAGGTTTATTTGTTCCATTTTTTTAATTTGACTTTGATATATTTTAGTCTCTGCTAGAAACAATACATTGGTATGCCTTGAATGGTTTTTTTTTCTTTCCACCAACAATCAATACTTTCCAATAAGGATGGATGAGAGATTAAAAATGAAAAGGACGAGGCTTAGGAGTGTCAGAGAGGATGAGGTCCAACTTCATAGGTTAGTGGTCTGAGCTTGTGTGAGGAAGAATGGAGGAGTTTAAGTAAAGGCCCATTAAGGGGAGAGAGTATGAGACAAGAAATATATCCAACTTTGAATCCACTTGATTAGATCCTTTGCAGTGGTTATTCCAAGTGTGGATTCCATTAGAGGAGGGTAAGTCTATTAAATTGATACTAGGGATAATCTCCTTGAGTTTGAGGGATGATTGGTCTAACCTTCTTATTCCTCCATGTTTTTCATTTAAGGACGTGATAATGTTGAAGTCCCCTCCAATGGTCCAATTATTGTCTCCTATGATGGTATTGAGAGCTTTAAGGGAATTGGTAAATATGTCTTCGACTGGGGAGGAGGGAAGGCCATAAATATTTGTGCCAAAGCCATATGAAGTTGTTCCAATAATTTTGAAGTGGGATAACAGAGTTCGAGTAGTGGAGAAGAAGGACGTCAATGTGATTTTTTCAGGGTTCCACATGATGGCGAGGCCCCCCATGGCTCCTTTAGAATAAATTTCTGACTTGAGATTGTTTCCATAGTTTTAAAGGTAGAGTATTGAGAAGATTGCTAGGGAATCTTGGATGAGGATCATTGTAGGTCTTTCTTTTAAAATGAGTTTTTTCATCATTCTGTGTTTGGATTTTCCTTTGAGGCCTCTAATATTCCAAGAGATAATTTTCTTGGGGAACAATGGGGGTTGAGAGGGAACAAATTTTTCATGAGGGTAATTCTTCCTGAGTTGACTAACATTTCTCCTAATTCTTGAAGAATTTGTTTGTTCGTTCTTCTCCCTCTTTTCTTTTCATATTTGGTTTGTTTGATAGGATATTTTGAGGCATGAGTTTTAATACCAAGTGCAGAGGAGGATGAGGATGTCTTACCTTTTGCTTATGTTGATTGTCTCTCTTTGCTTCTTACTAGGGATTCTTCAACCAATTGAATTTGTTGTTTCAGGGTTGTATTAGGGTCCTGTTGTCTCCATGCCTCCACCATTGATTTCAGATCGATCTTGGTTAAATATATTTCCTCTCGATCCTCTTATTCTCCCTCATCTTCTTCATCATTTGCCATTTTTGTGTCTGGTTCTTTTATTTCCTTTTCTGAGTGCTCCATTAGCTTCTTGCATTTGTTTATTCTTCCTGGTCTACTTCCTTACTTTACGACTCTTCTTGTGTGGTAGGATGTTTTTCTATTGGAATGATGCCTCATGGAAGATCCTCTTGCGAGGAATGAAGGGTTTCAAACTAGTTACTAGTTGCAATATTGGCTTGGTTGTTTGGGACTGTGGATTTTCTCGTGTTACATCTTCTAGAATTCAATGCTTCGAATCCATCTACATCCTTTGTAGATTTGGGCTTTGTATTTTCTTGTTGCTTGTTGAGAGGGAAAAATCTAAACAGATTCCCATGATCATAGCATTTGCGACATCTGAACGGTATATGTTCATAATCTAGGGGTTGTATCCATTCCTTATCTTGATAGTGGAGGCATATGGAGTTAGGAAACGCTTGGGAGACATTGATGTAAGAAAATATTCTAGTGTAAGAGGTATATTTTACTTTCTTGGTAACTTCTAAGACTTTGACAAAGGAGCCAAGTGCATTTCCTATACCTTCCAGAATCTCATCTTCCCAGTATTCCTGCAGCAGAGAGTAGAGTCTGATCTAGACTAGGGCGATGGTGAATTCTTCCTTGTATGGATTGAACTATTTTGATCAAGGGTGAAGGAACATACCAAATTGAGTTGAAAAAGTAGGGGTCGGATTCAAAATCATTATCTTTATCTTCTAAATTGGTAAATATTGTTGTAAATAATATTTAGAGCCTAGTTTTAGCTTGACCTCTCCCATAGGCTTCCAGCGGATCTAGATCCACCATTCTAGAGATTTCTACGAGGGATAAATTCCCATGAACTTTCCTATGACTACATAGTCTTGCATTTTTTGAATGTACTTCCCTATTTTGTTGGATGTGATTTCGTATTTTGGCACTTTGTTTGATTTGGTATGTGTTTTCTTATTCTTTTCTGACTAGTTTCTTCCTGTTGCACTATCAGACCCGTGGTTTTGGCTTCCATGTATTTGTCTTTCCCTGGTCCTTCTGCTCCATTTGCTGAGTCTGACATGCTCTATTTCCCAATATTTGTCTCATTGTGGTTGGTTCCTTCTTGATTTACTAACTTTCTGGATTGATTGGATCTATGACAAATCTCACCTTTATGATTACTTCCTATAAGAGCCCCACTGTAGGAGAAAGAATAGATCCCTTCTGCAACTTCTGCCATCCCCAAAGCTGCAGTTATGATGTAAGATTGTAGAGGTTACATAAAACCTAGCAGAGAAAAAATTGTTTTCCCTCCGTTCTCTACCTTTGAAAACCACCACAATGTTTCTTAAATCAATCCACGCCTAGATCAGAGTGGTTTTCTTCCTCAAAAGTGATATATATATATATATATATGTGTGTGTGTGTGTGTGTGTGTGTGTGTGTGTGTGTGTGTGTGTGTGTGTGTGTGTGTGTGTTTGTGTTTCACCCCCTTATTACCAAGTGATATATTATTGAACTTTTGAGTTATTTTAAAACCTCTTCTATGAATGAATGTGGTAGGGTATTTCCTACCTAGTGTATCTCTTGTACACAAATATGACATGCAATACACTAGTTGAATATAATTCTCTCAACTTTTGCAATCTTTTGTTAGTGTAAATATTCTTTTTATAAGAAAAAATAAGATTAATTAATGAAAGTAAAATTTTCTTAATTTATTTGTTTAAATTTTATTAAATTAATTGTTTAAATTTTATTAATTTTAAATTTAATTATCTTTGGTTTTTTTCTTACTTAATCAATTAAACATGTAATTAATATTTTGATCATTTTGGTCTTTAGGGTTAGTTCAATCGCCCATTCCCAACGTTGTTGGGTATTTGGCTAGTTTTGTGTAGCTCGAGTGAGCCTAAGGGTTAAGAACATGTGTTTCCTCCTTGGAGGTCACAGGTTCAAAACTAGAGGGGGTTAGAGTTTATACATGTTGATTGATTAATATGTACTTTCTATGATGAGGCTCGAAGGGTAGGTGCCCCCCTGGTGTGGGACCTCCATATGGGAGTGTCCTCGTATGTGAGCAACTCGAAGGGTATGCATCCCCCCTGGCGTGGAAACTCCATATGGGAGTGTCCCCATATGAGAGAATCTTGAAGGGTAGGCATCACCCCTGGTGTGAGACTTCCATAAGGGAGTGTCCCCATAGGTAAGTGGCTTGAAGGTTAGGTGTCCCATTGTAACATACCCAGCCTCCTAGTTGGGTACCCTTACCACATTGTAACATCTCCACTACTGCAAACTCCCTAAATACAGCTTTGATACCCATATGTAACGTCCCCCGTTACCAACACTAACAAAAGCCTTGATACCACTTTTTAACATCCCCATCTTACTGTTGAGCAATGCCACTGCAAAAATATAGTGCAAAGATTCTACACCATGCGTTAATCTGTGTAGAAACATGTGAAGTAATGTGCATGATCCCAAGATGGATAGATCCACACAAACTTTCCTCTTTAGACACCAGTTATAACAATGAAATTAACACATAATACAATTGTGTGCACGATCATTCAATGCACACAAGTATTATTACGTGTGTAACCACTCTGAGCACATGATTACTATTGCACACGCAACCATTCTGGTGTTGAGCATAGATTCAATTTTCCTTGTGCATGCGGATCTGCTTCCATGTGCACACACTGATTCCATCCTTTTACACGCACATATTATTTTCATGTGCACATGAAAATTCTAGCCTTGCCTCGGAATCTCATGACCATTATTACAAAGTTAACTAACATGAATACTTAATAACTATCATACTCTACATGTGCGAAAATAATGACTGAATACAACATGATGCTTTACATGTGCAAACAAGATTACATAGAATAACAAAAATTGTTCATATGTAACATCATATAGGAAATAAACCCATATCAAACAGGTGAATAAGCATAGCGTAAATTAGACAAGCACATAAAGGACACTTATCTTTTTATAAGGAGTCACCAATTGTGCGCAAAGCTCAGAAGTTCCTCCCAACCATAGACTTTGTTTCTCATATACTTTCAGTAACAGATCACCCCTGAGTTGGGGCTTAAACTCCACTAGGAAAAAGGATTCCTAATTCCATGCTAAGGTATGATAATCAATAGAATTGTTCATTCCAAGGTGCCCAACTATTGCAATTAGCCTACAATCTCTCATTCCCCACATGCCTATCCCACCCCAAAAAGTGTGCCCCTTCTCTTCTTAACAGTCCCTCGACTGCCCCACTTCCCTTCTAGGGATTCAACAACAGGCCAAATAGGAAGTCTTAGAGCCCTGTAACTAATGCCCAACGCACCAGGAAACAATTCCTAGAAAATCTCTCACTTGAAGAGAATGCTTACAGTCCTCAAAACCCGCTTCTTTGACAATAAATCTCTCACCTAGAGATATTTCTCATAGGCCTGAAAACCCGCCTCTTTGACAACAAATCTATCACATGGAGAGAATTCTCATGGGTCTCACAACCTACCTCTTCGACAACAAATAATTTGGTTACTAGATGGAAACCGTTTTCCAATATTTTCTTGCAGATAAGGTAATGGTTGTCCCCTCATTTAGATGGTTCGATCGATGATGAAAAATGAGTGAATTGGACCCCCTTTCCCCAAAAATACACTAAGTTTTGACCATATATTTGCATGTTCATAACTGGAAACATGTCACCTTTAGAATTAGATTTATCCACTTGGTGACTGATTCCCATCCCTTAGAAACTTAGGATAAATAAATATCCATATATTATACTTCTTGGAAATATTAAATAAATATTCCCTTGGACTCAAGCCCCCCCCTTTTCCCTTTTTAGTGGAGTTTATCTCCCCATCTCTTTTTGTCTGATTGGTCTATGTGTAACACTGTGATTTCATTAATAATTTGAGTGGGATTACATTATACAAGGATAGGCACACTGGCCTTTTTGCATCCTGACTCACCAGGCCAATAACCACACACAAGCTCTCCAGCCTCAAATACACACACACACACACACACACACACACACCTCAATCCGATGCACACTTCAAGGTAATCCTCGCGCACTTACTTAGGTGTGAAAAACATTGTGGAATGTGTGCACCCTTCCCTTGATGCGTAATCCACACACACTTACTCAGGTGCGCACAACACTATGGAATGTGCATGCTCTTTTTCTGGAAAACAATCCTTGCTTCCTACTTAGGTGCGTACAAAAATGAATCAAAACTTGGTGCCAATTTCTCACTAGCCTATATGTACATTTACATTTTCATTTACAATTGGGGTTCGGATTAGGGGTATTAAATTCCCCTCCCCCTTATTTATGCATTGTCCTCAGTGCATTTTATACACATGTACATACAAAATATTCAAAAGTCTTCAAAACGATGCGGGTATTTTTCCCGCATAGCATCCTAAGGATCGTACATTTCCATTGGACCTTTGCTAGCTCCATGGTCGATTCCAGGATTGTTTGATTTTCCGATCCAATACACAAACCGGTCGCACTCAAAAATCGCCTTATGGCTCCACTTGAATCACCTTCCAATCAATGACATGATTAGCATTAGGCACGTACTTTTTGAACAAAGATACATGGAAAACATTATTAATACACAAGGATGCATGTAGTGCAAGCATATATGCGACAGGACCAATCCTCTCTAGGATTTCAAATGGCCCATAGTAGCATGATGCTAGCTTAGGATAATTTCCCAAATTTAGGGAACTACGTCTGGATTTTACTTTCAAGAATACATAGTCACCAGCTTTAAACTCTCTGTGGGTTTTGCCTTTATCTGCACATCTTTTCTACCTATATTGGGAAACCTTTAAATTATGCCTTATTTTATCCATTTTCTCTTCCATTTCCCTAAGTAAATTTGGCCCAACCACTACACGGTCTGCTAGGTTGTCCCAACTCACTGGTGTGTTTCACTTTTTGCCATAAAGTGCCTCAAATGGGATCATATTTATAGATGCTCGATACCCATTTTTATAAGAAAACTCAACCAAATGTAAATATTTTTTCCGATGCATCGGTTTGTCCATCACATACATTCTTAACATATCTTTTATCACTTGATTTACCCTTTATGTTTTCCCATCTGACTCTGGATGATAGGTTGTGCTAAATTTTAGATTTGTCCCAAATCCTTTGAATATCCCTCTCCAAAAATTCGATGTGAACTTGGGATCTTTGTCAGACACAATTGTCTTAGGTACACCATGCAGCCTAGCAATTTATCTCGTGAATATATCAACAATGTCGATTTCCTTGTGAGTTGACTTCATTGGAATCAAATGGGTAGATTTAGTAAGTTTATCCACCACTACCATAATAGAATCATGTTGCTTAGCATTCCTGGGCATCTTTAATTAAATCCATGGTTAAAACTTCCCATTTCCATTCAGGAATGGGCAAAGTTTGTAGCAAACCAGCCAAGTGTCTGTGCTCATCCTTGAAATTTTGATATTCAATGCATTTAGAAATAAAATCAAGAACCTCATTTTTCATGCATCGCTAACAATATTGTGTTTTTATCACTGCAATTGTTTTCTAATAGCGTGGGTGCCCAACATAAGAAACTTTATGCATCTCTGACAATAACAATTTTTTTTAACTCCTGATCATTTGGCACATAAACTCTATGCCTATACATGAGGATTACATCCTCTTTTAGCTCATAACCTTCAAATTTCTATTGCAATTTTCCTTTCTGTAAATTTTCCTTTATGTCCACATAGCCTTGATCTGATTTAGAAAACTCTAAAATTCGATCAATCAAATATGATTTGTACATGCTGATGGTTGTAGCATGCATCTCATGCACCCTGTTGAGTGCATCAACCACCTTGTTCTCCTTTCCTTTGATATGCTTGATATCAAAGTCATACTCACTGAGGAATTCCAACCATATGCTTTGTATGACATTTGAACATAGTTTTCCAAACAAATATTTCATACCACTATGGTATTTCCTCAACTTGAATGTTTTTCCCATGAGGTAGTGCCTCCACATCTTCAAGGCATGCACTATGGATTCTAATTCCAAGTCATGAGTAGCATAATGTATTTCATGCTATTTTAATTTCCTTKATTCGTAACATACCACATGCCTATTCTGACTAAGGACTCCACCAAGCCCTTCCTTGCATGCATTTGTGCACACAATGAAGTCTTCATTAGGATCAACAATTCTCAAAATTGGTGCACTTGTAAACAAAATTCTTAAGTGCTGAAAAATCCTTATACAATCCAGAGTCCATTCAAATCGCACACCTTTATTTTGCAAGGATGTAATTGAGTGTGCAATATTTAAGAATCCTTTAATAAACCTTTTGTAGTACCCTGCAAGTCCCATGAAGAATATCAACTCTGCGAAATTCATTGGTGTTGGTCATCCTTCAATGGATTTTATCTTCTTCGGGTCCACAACTATCCCTTCCTCTGAAATGATATGACCCAAGTAATGAATCTGCCTTTGGTAGAATGAGCACTTGTTCAACTTTGCATACAACTGATGTTTTGTCAATACTTGCAGCTCCATCCTCAAGTGCTGCTCATGTTATTCTTCAGAATTTGAGTAAATAAGTATGTCATCCAGAAATACAATGACAAACTTATCTAAGTATTCTATGAATATACCATTCATTAAACACATGAAGATGGTTGGTGCATTTGTCAACCCAAATGGCACTACTGTAAACTCATAATGTCCATAACTTTTTCTAAAAGTAATCTTTTTTATGTCTTCTTATTTAGTTCTCACTTGGTGATATTCATATCTAAGATCAATCTTTGAAAATGTTTGTGTGCCCCTCAGTTGGTCAAAGAGTTCATCTATCCTTGGAAAATGATACATGTTCTTTACTGTTACTTTGTTCAACTACCTGAAGTAAATAAAAATCTTCAACGTACCATCCTTCTTCTTCACAAACAATACCGGGGCACCCCAAGGTGACACACTTGGGCATATATTCCCCTTCTTCAGAAGCTCTTCAAGTTGCATCTGCTATTCCTTCAACTCTGGTGTACTCATGATCTATATTTATGAGCAGAATGAAAAGAATAATAGACCAAATACAATAACAAAGAGATACCGAGAACAACAACATATATCCAGTGAACAATAACTTCTATTGAATACATAAAATAGGTTGAAACTGTAAAACTGCAGAACTGAAACAACTTGCTCGAATGGTGGTAGCTATCTCTAAGAAGAGATGTGGCTGATACGCACATTTGTATGATAAGAATGATTACAATGAGGCTCCAGAGGCCTTTTTAACATTACTCATGAATGCCAAAACCCCAGAAATCCAAAAACCTAACCCTAGGAGATGAAACACCAAAAGTTATGTGGGCCCCAATGGGTATGTTGGTACCTCAACTTCCCGAGGTCACAAATTTCAAATACGACCTCTATTTTAGGCGTGTGATATCCCATTCGAAAGATCTTTTTGAGAAATACACATTATGTCGTCAAACTGTGACTCTGTCTACAATTTCACTGTGGCAAGTCAAAAAAACATTGTTTAGGGCCCCAAAATGACCCTGAAAGTATAGAAAGATGTAATGACATGAAAACATCCAAAATAAGCTAGTTGTATCATGTGGGTGGCCACCAATCTCCACCTGGAAGCTGTGTAGGGCTTCAAACAACTCCATAAGTGTGGAACCTAAAATTACAAAGAATTACAGAAGAATGTGTTGAACTAAAAACTATCAAGAGGAGCCAGTTATAATAGGTGGGTGGCCACCAATATCCACCTGGATCAATCCTCCCCACTTAGGAATAAATGGTCTCCATTGCGTTGAGTGCCCCCATCAGGTGAGGAAGCTTATGTTGAATTTTGCCCCGGGTGAACCACTTGCCTTGGTGTAGGAGTTTCCCTGCCTTGACAACCCGATAAAGTTGGATCCTCTGCTGGTGAGTGCCCTTAGCCTGTGTGTCCACTATCTGATCTGTGGATGCATGTTCCATGCATTCAGGGTTGAGATATGTTGGTTTCAACTATTCCGCGATATCTGAGGTGTCCAATAATGGTGGAAAATATAGCTAAATTAGGTCCACATTGAACACAAGGTTCAATCCAAGGAAGGGTGGAGTGTTGAGCTCAAAATAATTTCTACCCACGACCTTGTTGATAGTGTAAGGCCCATAGAGAAGTGGGAGTAGCTTCCGATGGGGCTTTGTAAGTCTCTCTTTCTGCAAATGTAACCTTACCTTGTCTCCCACCTGAAACAGGTGCGGTACCCAGTATTTATCATGACATTGCTTGTACTTAGCATTAGTTTTCTGCAAAATCTCATGGACCTGTTGGAGGATGTGTTGAATCCGCTCAATGAATCTGGTGGCTTTGTTAGCCTCAAACTAAACATGGGAATATTATGCCTATGTGGTTGCAAGAGGTAATGCAACATCAATGGAACCCAAGGGTTGGAATCCAAGCCCCACCTGAAATGGGTTATGGTCGGTGGAGCTATGGAGATCCATGTTGTAGTTGTGTTGAACATAGGGAAGACTCTCATCCCATGTACACAGATGATTAGAGTTGTACATGTGCAGGATGTGCACAATCATCCGATTGACGACCTATGTTTGGCCATCAGTTTAGGGGTGGAAAGCAGTGGATTTAGTGAGCTTGGTGTCTAACAGTGACCAGAGACTCGACCAAAATGTGTTGATGAACCTATTGTCCCGATCTGAGGTGATGGCATGTGGTATCCCAAAATGGACCCACACCCATTCAAAGAAGAGCTTGGAAGTATATGATGTTGTTATGTTATTCTTGCAGGCTATGATAATGGCCATCTTCGAAAACTGATCAACCACCACAAACTCACAATCATTGTCGTGCTTGGTGGATGGAAGGCCAGACATGTAATCCATCGATATGGATTCACAAGGCCTCTCGAGAGTAGGAAGAGGGGTGTATAATCCTTGCTTCTTTATGGTTGGATTGGAAATGGGATAGGTGGTGCAAGATATGATATACTTGCTGACGTCTTGTTGAAGTTTTTGCCATTAAATATGTTTATGTAGAACGACCACAATTTTCTCCATGCCAAAATGTCCTTCCATCCAACTGTAGTGAGCCTCCCAAATCATCTTTTCAAGATCGCTTGTGGGAACATAGAGGTGGCCCATATGGCATAACGATTCATTCTGGATGTGAAAATCAATGAAATTTTCTCTTATACCCAAGAGATGATAGGTGGTGTCGATGTCAGCATCACGCTGATAAAGTTGGGGCCACTCAAATGCCTCATGCCCATAGGAATGGACAATTGTGGTGAGTGCAAAAATGGGAGGGAGACTGAGGCAATCAACGACATGATTTGTGCTCCTGGTTTATAATTGATGTTGAGATGGAACTGCTATATGTATGTGGGCCACTTTTGATGGTGGTTGTTCTACAACTTCCCATGTGTCTATATGAAATGCATAGGCTTGTGATCAATGTGGATGATTGTCTCCTTTCCCAGAATGTAATGTTTCCATTGACGGTAGGATTTCACAATGGAATACATTTCTTTGTCATAGGTGGGGTATTTTCGGACAATATCTGAGAGTGTCTCATTATGGTATGCTACTGGATGACCATGCTAAGTGAGAAATGTGCCTATAGCATGGTCGGAGGCATCAGTCTCAATCTCGA
The DNA here is from genome assembly GCA_009831015.1 of Picea engelmannii. Lineage (NCBI taxonomy): Eukaryota > Viridiplantae > Streptophyta > Pinopsida > Pinales > Pinaceae > Picea > Picea engelmannii. The sequence continues at coordinate 62,518 of ML794084.1, read as the reverse complement.
ACGGTTTTTGTAGATCAGGTAAGGAGATTACTGGAGCTGAGCACAAGTGATGCTTCAGATCATCAAATGTTTTTTGTTGTGCCTTCCCCCATGCAAACTTTTCCTTTCCACCGCCCTTGGTTACTTGGTTGAGGGCCCATGCAATATGGGAGAATCCCAAAAAAAACCTTTGATAGAAGTTGGAAAGTCCCAAGAATATTTGAAGATCACTTAGTGTGGTTGGGGCTGGCCAATCACAAATGACTTGGATCTTAGCTGGATCCACATGTACCCCATGCTCATCAACAATGTAGCCCAAGTATTGGACCATGTTCATGCCAAAGGAGCATTTTTCCAAGTTGGCATATAGCTTGTGTTGTCGTAGAGTGACCAAAACCTACTGAATATGCTACATGTGCTCCTCCCAAGTTTTGTTGAAGATGAGGATGTCATCCAGATATACCACCACAAAAGAGTTGGTGAAGGGTATCAATACATCATCCATCAACCTCATGAAATTTTTTGGTGCATTTGTTAAGACAAAGGGCATGACCAACCATTCGAAGAGACCTTCTTTAGATTTAAAAGATTTCTTTCATACATTAGTTGGTTCGAGGGGAACCTGGTGGTAGCCAGACTCTAGGTCAATCTTGATGAAGAACTTTTCCCCCTTGAGTTGGTCAAGAAGGTCATCAATTGGGGGAATTGGGTACCAGTTTCTGACTATGATTTTATTTAATGCTTTGTAATCAATACAGAGCCGCCATGTCCCGTATTTATTCTACACCAGCACAATCGGGCTTCTGCAAGGGGAGGAATTGGGTTGGATGTGCCCCTTTTGAAGCAAATCTTGGATTTGATGCTTGATTTCATCATTTTTCCATCAATGAGCGACAATAGAATGGTCCATTAGGAAATGGTGCATCAGGGGTTAGATCAATTGGATGCTTGACTTGGAAATGCATTAGTACCCCGGTGGTGAGGAGAAGATGTCTATGTACTCTTCCACGATCTCGTACACTTTATTCTACTGCAAAGAGAGGATCTCTGTAGAGGTCACAAATTTGGCGAAGAACTTCTGCTTACTGCAAGCACTAATCACAAAGAAAATGAACTTCCCGATCTGTGAAATGAACTTACTGCATTTCTTAGCAAAGATTAAATAAATAGCGGTAGGTGGTGCTACCTCTGGTATCATGTACAATTGTCTACCCAAAGTAATAATAACATTGTGGGGTCTAGACTCATACACAACATGTCGCTTCCACAAATATGGATATCCTAAAAGAACATCACAAACTTCAAGGAGAGAAATATCACACAATACCTCGTCTTTGAAGGGCTTGATAGTGTAGGGAATACGATATTGTTGGTTGACGCGAAGATCTCGTCCTTGGAGAAGCCATTCAATGGTGTAGGGTTGCGGGTGCAGTTTCATCGATAGGTCCAACCGCTTGATGACCTCTGCTGAAATTAGGTTCTTCTGACTGCCGCTATTGACAATGAAATGCAACATAGTCCCCTTTACCCACATCTGTGAGTGAAAGAGGCGTTCCCCTTCCTCTGTTTCTTCTGGTTCTCTTGGTTGGAATTTTGTGGTAGCGATAGTGGCACTAGGTTTGACATCGATGGTTCACTTCCCACTTTATGGATTTCATTCAGAGTCAGAATATGCCTTTGACTTGGAAAATTTCAGCTTGGCCACCAGTGATTTCTTCGAACGACATTCTTCAGTGTCGTGCCAAGGGATTTTATCGTATTCTCACCATTTTCCCGTTTCCTTCTTCGACTTCTCATTACCCTTCTTGGGTTGCGGCTTGGACTGGTTTTCCTAAGAGAGGTCGTGTTTTCTTTGTCTCTTGTTCTGTGGGTTGGGCCTGCCTTTTCCCTACTTCGGCTGTGAGGAGTTTGCAGATCCAAACTCTTGCCTCTTCTGCTTAAATTTATGCTCGATATTGAAAGCATATCTATAAGCCACACCTAATGATACGATGTCCAAAAAATCCATTTTTTCTTGAATGTATCTATGTAGACAGTCGTAGTAATTTAGCACCAGATGTCATTTAGAGTCTTTGATACCCAATTTGGTGCACAGGGTATGGAAAATATTAGTGAAATCTGGTACTTTCTATTCCCTTTCTTGACGCAGTGTGGTACATCTTGTGTACTGGTCCTCGTAGCTTCCAACATGGTAGTATTGTTCTTTAATGGCATCTCTGAAGGAATCCCATGTGGGGGCGATCACAAATATTGCATATTCCTCTATGGCCCTTTGCTCAAAGTAAGTATCCCACCAGTCCTTAACATGGGGGATGACCTTGAGGAGTGAAAAAGTAATATTTTCCCTATCAAAAAAATTGTGGACCGAAAAATACCCTTCGAGTAGATTCAACCATTTATCTACAACATCTACATCTATCATTCCTTCAAATAATAGAATATCAAAATTTACTTGTACCTTTAAGGGGGTTTCATGGCTGCTTGATGAATACCTTTCCAACGGGCTATCACGCGCCTAAAACGGAGGTCGTATGCAAAATTTATGACCCCGGGAAGTTGAGGTACCAACTTACCCATCGAGGCCCACATAACTTTTGGTGTTTCATCTTCCAGGGTTAGGTTTTTGGATGTCTAGTTTTTTGGCATTCACGAGTAATGTTAAAAAGGCATCTGGAGCCTCATTGTAATCATTCTTGTTAAGCGGATGCACGTAGCAACCACATATCTTCTCAAAGATAACTACCACCATTCAAGCAAGTCGTTTCAGTTCTGCATTTTTACAGTTTCAACCTATTTTATTTATTCAATAAAATTTATTGTTCACTGGATATATATTGTTGTTCTCAGTATCTCTTTGTTATTGTATTCATTATGATATTCTTTTATTTCCGCTCATAAATATGGATCAGTCAAGCATACCCCTTCTTCAGAAGCTCTTCAAGTTGCATCTGCAATTCCTTCAGCTCGGGTGTACGCATCCTATAAGGAGTCTTGGATATGGGGGCTGCTCCATGCATCAAATTTATAGAGAAATCATTATCTCTTTTCGGTGGCAACCCTGGTATTTCTTTAAAGACATATTCAAATTATTTTAGTATTGCACAATATTCAACATTTCACACTTTATCCTTAGGTGTCTCCTCCATGTGCGCTGCAAATACTTGGCATCATTTCCTGTAGCTTTTCTTCAATTGCAAGGTTGAAACTTCTCTGATAGTTACAACTCTTGGAATGCCTTTAACTATTCTTAAATTTCCTTCCTCATCCAAGCAAGTAAATTCCTTATTGGAATAGTGTAGAACGCCATGATTCTAGTCCAACTAATCCATACCAATGAGGCAATCATAAGAGCCCAAAGGTATGATATTCAAATCAACTTTTGTGCTCATTCCATTCATATCTATTGGACATGCCTTAACTATCTCATTAATTTTCCCTTTTTCTCTTGTAGCTAGTTGCACCAACCAAGCTTTTCCAATATTGCTTCTTGGCAATTGGAATCTTTCCACCATCCTAGGATCTAGATAACTATGAATATCTCCTCAATCAATTAAAATAACAATGGTTTGATCATTAATCTTATCTTCCACTTCAATCATGTGCGAATGAAACTTAGCTTACTTGTTATCCAGGGCTATGTAGATCCTTGGTACATTTCTTCCCATGTCTTCAACTATCGCAACTTGCTATACATTGTGAATAGTCATCACTTTTTCACCTATGTGAGGGAAATCTCTATGCATGTGGTCTCCCCCACAACCCCAACATTTAGTAGGTGGTTTCCTTGGTCTTTGCCCCATTGTATCGATCATTCTAGGCTCCTTGGGAGTTGGTTTTCCCTAAGAAGTATTTCTAAAAAATGGTGTCTTAGTCCCCTTTATTCTTTGTTCTATCTTGTTTTTCTTCTTGCCTTCCAAAGACTTTTGGAAATTCGGTCTTACCCTTTTCTAATCATGGAGAAATTTAGCTCGGCTTATGGTTTCCTCCAATTTCTTGGGGTCATCATATTGTATCTTGTCAATGATAAATGATGGCAACCCACTCAGGTACCTCTGAATTTCAACTTGTTCATCCTTGATAAATGAAACATATTTCAACAACTCCAAGAATATTATTTCATACTCATATTTCCATACTCCCAAGTTTGAGTTCAAATAACTCCTTCATTTTCTTGTCATAATATTCCTAGGTTAAGTATTTCTTTTGAAAATACCTTTTAAACTCCCTACAAGTAACCTTCTTCTCATCAATGTGTTTCACTTGCAAGAATTGATCCCACCACATCGATGCCTTTCCATTTAGTTGATAGATGGAAATTATCCCTTCTACCTGCACAGATTAATTATGCAGTTGGAAGTACTTCCTCAAGCCCAACATCCAGGTCTCTACATATTCATCCTTCTTGTGCTCATCATCAAAGGTAGGAGGCTTGATCTTATTCATTTCTCCATGTAGCTTGTCCACCCCAATCCTTCTATTATTCTTTATGATAGGATATGGACTTGATCCATTTCACGCTTTCATAAATTAATGCTTTGGTGAGTGATGGTAATGGTTGTCAACACTTCTTGTTTTTCTTCTATCATCATGAGACCTGCAACTTCTTGACTTGCTTGACTCTATCTCCTTATCCATTTTCTTTTCTATTATGTCCAATATTTTCATCGTCTTGATATTGAAGTCATCATGTTTCTCCTTGCCTTTCATAACCCTCTCATTATCATATTTATGGCTTTGGACATCCTTTTGCAGTCCCTTTATGGTTTCTACCAAGTTTATGCACTCCTCCTTGCCTTCTTTATGCTCATTGTATTTTGTACTATCAATAACAATACCAATATACAAACCCCTGAATTCATCATCATGGTTGCAAGTTCGCTATGCATCTTCCGTTCTTTTGAATATCTATGTTGATTCTGTCCCGATCTAATCATTGTTAATTTTGGAAAATGTGCAGTCAATAAAATTTGTTAGATGAATTCATGCAACAACTTCATGAAAACTCTACACCATTTTGTCATAATCCTTTCTTATGATTTATTGGATTATTTTAACATCCTAATTCAAAATTTGTGGGTGAATAATTGGACTCCCATGTCCAAAAATTTCCCATCGACTTCTCCCTTGCACAATTCCGAGTCTTGCGTAGTAAATTATGGTCATTTGGAATTCACCAAAATAACCTTTTACTCTTTCTTTCTTCTTTTTGAAGCTTGTGCATGCATTGGTATTCAACACATACTAATGCATGATGTCAATTTTAACATATACACCACGTATCAATATTAAGCATGCACCACCAGTTTTGCTCTGCGCAACCCCATATTTTTAGTGCGCACACTTGTGTATCATTATTTTTTGCACATTCCCAAYGCCACACCCCACACTGTCAAATTTAGTGTGCATGCTTTCACATTCTTATTTTATGCACACCATGGTCGCACTGTAATTCCAAATTCGGCCACCTACTAGTCTAAATTTTTCCTTAAGTAGATACTCGGCCCATGCARGCTCGGTGTTGAAACTGGAGCTCTGATACCAATCTGTAATGTACCCAACCTCCTAGTTGGGTACTGTTACCACATTGTTGTTTTTTTTCTTCATATGAGATATGATCGATATATTATTACAATGATGAGTGTTCCATAAATAGGGAACATATGGTGACCATCCATGAAAGGATGCGTCCCTTGGATAATCAATAATTATTTATTATTATCATTTACTTAATATATATAGTATTTAATATTCAATAATTATATTATTAATTATTAATCTTAGAGAATGTATTCCTGATGTTTTCCAAACATCAAAACTCTCTCTCAATGAGGGATCCATTCTGCATCATGCCAAGATTGTCTCTAAAGTATACAAACTTCACCCTAGACTCATGAAACTTGTCAGTTAGTCTTGGTAGACATCTCTCTCCCACCTGAATTGAGGAGAAACTCCTTCTGCAACTCTCCCTTTTGAGACAATTGACTCTCTCTGATATCAGGCTCACTCTGGGTCCGCATGTAATAGCATATAACACCTTGAGTCTTTATCATTCCTTGTCAAATCACCATGACTAGGAAAAACACCACACAAAGATATTTCACCACAGGTACACACCTATGAGTGAATTTCATCTTGATACTAACTTGCACGTGGAAATCACTTCAAGAACCTTGAGTCCATATTATTCCTTGTCATGATCAAGGAAGGACTACACCTGGGCCCATTTACCACAAGTGCACCTTTATGATAAATGTATCCTATCTCCCTTGGTCTGCAACCCTGTTAGCGACATTTCTTGTAAAGGGGGTAAAAGGCGAAAGAATGGGCTCAAAACCCACTTGTCCTAAGTTTGGGATGCAAAGGCGTTTGTGTTTAAATGGAAATCACATCCTGACGGCAGGGGTTAGAGCGCTCGGATAAACGACGCACATTGGATTCCGGAGCCCCCCATATTTCTACCTTTAAGCGGAAGGGGGGGGTCCGGAATCGGGGGCGCACCTCTTCAACGGCTACGATCGAAACACCCGGATCAACGGCGCGCAGGGCGATTCCGGACCCCCCTGCCTTTCTACCTTTAAGCGGAGGCGGGGGGTCCGAAATCGAGGACGCATCTCTCCGACGGCTGCAATCAAGAGCGCCCGGATCAACGACACACATACAACCCGGACGTCCTCTGTCATTCTGTGTTTAATCAACGAGGGGCCCCCTTTCTTGTCGTTTCATCTTTCCATCTATCCATCTCCCTACTTCTGGTCCGTGTGGTCCCTTTCCCATCTCCTCATCCACTCACCCCCTGCCATGTGTCCCGCTCCCTTCCATGTCAGCCTCCTACTAAAAGTGTGCCCATTATATCTCATTCCCTGCCCCATCCGCTTATTTCCTTCCGCCATATGTCTTCTCCTGTAACCTCTCTCACACCTCATCACTTCATATCTTACCCTCATAGTGTTGGCGCCACCACTCCCTTTATGTGCCCCATCCTTCGCGTTGGCCTCCACGTCTATTCATCAGGCCTTTCAACTAATCCAGGTGGTAGCGCGAAGGGTCTTCCACGTCCCAAAAGTGTCGAGTTGGCCGGGCCATCCTCAATCCCAATGAAGCATTTATTGAAGTGGTTGGTGGTGGTTCGACATCGCCTCCGCCATAATGGGAAATTCCGGCGATGAATTAAAGGCACGCTGATTCGCCTATGGAACTGTCAGGAGTTCCATTGCATTTGCCATAAGTTGCACGATCATTCAGAGATTGCAGGTGCAGTTTGTCAGAGGCCATGTAGACGCAAAGTTTTTAACGCAACGTCTCGATTCTATGAGATTTCTTAAGATCTGGCCTTTGATGGTGAACAAGGACCGTGCATATTTGAAGCTGCGCATCTTTCACCTGGCGACTCCATGATTCGAGGATCAATTGGTGACTCCACTGGTTCGTATGGAGAAAATCCTTGCTCACAGGTTTGTTCCTTTTAATTTTTCTACTATTCTTGGTTTTCCTAATACTGTCCCCTCTCCGAATGAATGGGGCGATTATTTGCCCATATTTGGAAAATGTGAAGAGGACAACCCTGCTCAGCACCTCAGTGAGTTTCATGAACTCAGTGGGAGATACATCATGAAGATGTATTACTGAATATGTTCATGTTCTCGTTAGTAGGGGATGCGCGTAGATGGTATCATTCTTTACCCCATGCTAGCATTTCTTCACTTAGTGAGTTCCATGCAGCTTTCACCGCTTACTGTCAGAAGTTGTATCCCTCTGAGTTGATTTTTCATAACTGTTGTGAGGGATACTACAACAAATGTATACAAGATAGAGCCATCTTTTATGAAGACTATGAGGATGATCCTGATGACCTATATCAGGAATCAGTCCTTTCTCCTCCCCATCCGTCTGTTTCGGGCGAAGTTATGGAGTTGATAAAATCTATCAATGCCAGACTTGACAGGTGGGAAGCTGAACAATGCGTTGAGGATTTCCCATCCTTTGAAGCAGAGGCCCTTGGCAGCTCTACTTAGGGCGATTATGAAAAAAGCTTTCCCACGGGTCCTGTTTATGATCATTATGAATCTGACCCATGGGAGAGCCAAGAAGAAGAAATCCTCCCAGATATGATCATGTCTGATGAAGGCTGTGATGATGAGGGTTGTAAGGATAGAAGACTGGGGGAAGAAGTTTCTCTGAGTGAACTAATGGAGAGGGCGATATCTCTCATTGCCCAACATGCAAGGTTGAAATCTGAGGACAATGGGGAGTATTTTCCAGTCTCTAAGGCAGATGTTCTAGATGGCTCTCTCGAGGAGAATATTGAAGATATCGTAAGCGCATTAACATCTGCCCCTGATGAGATTGTTGTCTCAGAACCAAATGATGAAGTGATAGTTGTGGAAGAGGATTGTTCTCTTTTCCTTCACAAGATCTCCCATGATGTGTTTACATGCGGGGTCGAAACAGAGGAGCGGGGGATAGTTCCACTTCTACAAGTTGGAGAAGCTCTGTTCCCCCCTGACTTTGATGATTATCTGGAAGAGGAGCAGTAGAACCCCACATCACCTTTTGCTGATCAGAGTAGCCAGCCCACTTATGACAATTACGGATCAGAGTTTGAGCTCGATATGCTGGATTTCCAAGAGCAGGTCGCAGACCCTTGCCCCCTGCTCACTAGGGAAAATTATCACGAGGAAATCAGCCATCTCAGTCTTTCAGGAGACGCTGAGCAGTATGAGGAAGTGAAGAATTTACCCGGGGGGCCTGTTTATGATGAATACGAATCTGACCCGGGGGAGACCCAAGAAGAGGAAAAAGAACCAGAGGAGCAGTCTACCCTTTGTTCAGAGCCAGTCAGTGAGTAGTCACCACTTGAGATCAGCAAGCCTACTTCAGTTATTCACCCACCTGTTCTTATCAGAGATATTCGGCCACAGGTGAACAATTGTGCAGCAGAAGAGGCTGTCTGTCGCCCATTTCCTGGGAGTGGCTGCTCATTCGATGACCCTGTCAGCAAATACATGGAGTGGCATTTCCCTTATGCTTTGGAGCCGCCATATCCCATCTCAACTTCAGCTTGTAAGGAGAAGTTGAAGAGTGTAACCGTTCTATTGTCACGGTTACATCAACTATTTGTGATCACTGACAGAAGGCAAGAGATTCCCTTCAGGAAGTTACTTGATTTGTTGTGGTGGAAGTCTGCTTTCACCTATCCCCATGTAAAGTGTTTTATTAGTTTAGGACTGTATATAAATAAGCTCCTTTGAGCATGTAGCTTTGTTTTCTTTGCTTTACTTTTCAGCCTATATTTTCAGAAGCAGGTGTTTTGAGCTTGATTCCATTGCCCAACAGTGAGGCTCTGAAGCTGCGGAATGAGTTCTTAGAGAATCACAGGGACTACTCTATCCCCCATGGAGCCTAATGTTAGCGACATTTCTTGTAAAGGGGGTAAAAGGCGAAAGAATGGGCTAAAAACCCACTTGTCCTAAGTTTGGGATGCAAAGGTGTCTGTGTTTAAATAGAAATCACATCCTGACGACAGGGGTTAGAGCGCCCGGATCAATGGCGCACATTGGATTCCGGAGCCCCCCATCTTTCTACCTTTAAGTTGAAGGGGGGGGTCCGGAATCGGGGGCGCACCTCTTCAACGGCTACGATCGGAAAGCCCGGATCAACGGCGCGCAGGGCGATTCCGGACCCCCCCCCGCCTTTCTACCTTTAAGCGGAGGGGGGGAGGTCCGGAATCGAGGACGCATCTCTCCGAAGGCTGCAATCAAGAGTGCCTGGATCAACGGCGCACATACAACCCGGACGTCCTCTGTCATTATGCATTTAATCAACGAGGGGACCCCTTTCTTGTCGTGTCATCTTTCCATCTGTCCATCTCCCTACTTCTGGTCTGTGTGGTCCCTTTCCCATCTCCTCATCCACTCGCCCCCTGCCATGTGTCTCGCTCCCTTCCACGTCAGCCTCCTACTAAAAGTGTGCCCATTATATCTCATTCCCTTCCCCATCCGCTTATTTCCTTCTGCCATATGTCTTCCCCTGTAACCTCTCTCACACCTCATCACTTCATATCTTACCCTCATAGTGTTGGTGCCACCACTCCCGTTATGTGCCCCATCCTTCGTGTTGGCCTCCACGTCTATTCATCAGGCCGTTCAGCTAATCCAAGTGGCAGCGCGAAGGGTCTTCCACGTCCCAAAAGTGCTGAGTTGGCCGGGCCATCCTCAATCCCAATGAAGCAGTTATTGAAGTGGTTGGTGGTGGTTCGACATCGCCTCCACCATAATGGGAAAGTCCGGCGATGAATTAAAGGCACGTCGATTCGCCTATGGAACTGTCAGGAGTTCCATTGCGTCTGCCATAAGTTGCACGATCATTCAGAGATTGCATGTATAGTTTGTCAGAGGCCATGCAGACGCAAAGTTTTTAACGCAACGTCTCAATTCTGTTGCTGTTGTTGTTTTGAGTATATGAAGGCATTTTCGCCATTTTTGTATCTATTGATGGTAGAGCGAAGCTCCCGACTGTAAATTTTTAACAACCATTCTAGTTCTCAGGGTGGTGCATCTGTATATGAGATTTCTTGTTTTATGACAAACAGTTTTCCTATTCCGTCTATGTTCTCTTCTCATGCCAGAGAGTTCATGATCGAATGATTCACATGAATTGTCGCAGTTATGTTATGATAAAGGATTTGTTGTTGCATTACTGTTTTTCTTTGGTCTTCTGCGTTTGAATGTAAGAATATCTTGCCTTTGGACATTTTCTTCTCATAGTCTGTTAGGAACCTGATGTTTATAACAGACCTCTGCACTCTTCTTATACAAGTCTTCCCCCTACTCATCCTTATTACAACTCACTGTTTGAAGTTTATCTAAGACCTCACTTGCACATGCATGCCTGGCCTATTTTCAGAGTTGAAATAATGTTGTCCTAAGTTTGTCTCCATTTGATCACCCATTTTATAAAAAAATCGTGACATTAAACTGATGGGTGTCATGCTCTGCTCCTGCTGCAATCCAAGAGTGACTTCTGACGCTAACAAACCCAATCTAGGAGAAGGTACACCCTATCTTGAAACATCAACACTCCCTCTTAGCTAGGGAGGTATATTTCCACAGTAGTACACAACTACTATCCAGTGGTACACAACCACTACTAGTAGAACATAACTACTATCTAGTGACACACAGTCACTACTAGTGGTACACAACCACTGTAGTAGTACACAACTATTGTCCAAAGATACACAGTCTCCAACAGTGGCACACAACCATTGTAGTAGTACACAACTACTGTCTAGAGACACACAATATCCACCAGTGGTACACAACCATTGTAGTAGAAAAAGGTCTGTAACACATGACACTCCCATATGGAATTCTAGAGGCTACTCCATCTAGAAACATTAAGGTCAACTCCCCATAGTGTGTGACATCAAGGTAAACTCCTTTGAAATGTGTTCATGTGCTCTCCACAAGGGAAATTGGGATATAATCCCAAACCCACTTATCCCTTCTCAGATAAGTGTCCCACTTAGCCCTTCTCGAATAAGTGTCCTCACAGATCAACTGAACTCAGTTCACAGAGGAGTACGATATAAAGAATGTCTGCCACACATGGCACTCCCATGTGTAATTCTATAGGCTACTCCCTCTAGAAACACTAGGGTCAACTCCCCATAGTGTGTGACGTCAAGGTCAACTCCCTTGACATGTCCTCATGTGCTCTCCACAAGGGATGTTGGGATATCCCTTCTTAGATAAGTGTCCTCACATATCAACACACTTATCTCTTCTCGAATAATCCCAAACCCACTTATCCCTTCTCGGATAAGTGTCCCACTTATCCCTTCTTAGATAAGTGTCCTTATAGATCAACTCAACTCAGTCACATAGGAGTACGATCTAGAGAATGTCTCAGGAAGCTGCAAACATCAACACTCCCTCTCAGCGAGGGAGGCATTATTTTCATATGACAAGTCTGTAATGAAAGTACTCGAAATTCATCCTGGTTTGATAAAAAAATCAACAACTTGCTCATATGTAGGAAGGTACCGCACCGATACTTTCTTCCTCTGCACCATGTCTCAGAATAACAGTGGAATCCAACACATGTCCAAATAAATATACAAGGAGCTTGCAAAGTCACACTGCCTCATGGACTGCCACACTCAATGCAATGTACTCTTCTTCTACGATGCTCAAGGCCATATAAGTATGTTTCCTACTACACCAGAAAACCATGGAAGATCCCAGAGTGAAGAAACACCTAGAAGTGCTCTTCCTGTCTATTGTGCTCCCTGCCCAATCAAAGTTAGTATATCCCTACAATCTCATATCAATATTGGAAGTATATCTCAAACCATGTCCAATTGTGCCTCGCAGGTATCTCAACACATGCTTCACATCAATCTAGTGTGTCTGTCTCTGCTGACTCATAAACTGGCTAAGTGTACTCACTGCATAACAAATATCTAGTTTAGTGTTAACCAGATACATCAATTATCCAATCAGTTGTATGTACATAGTAAGATCAATTTCATGAGAATCGGAAGAAGACAGACTTAGTTTCTTTATATTCGTCACCATTGGTGTAGCCACAGGCTTCAAGTTCAGCATCCCAAACTTCTTCAATATCTTAATTGTGTACTTCCCCTAACTAAGGAAGATCTCATCATTTCTCTGCCACACCTCTAGTCCCAAGAAGTATTGCATCATACCAAGGTCCATCTCAAACTTAGAGTCCAACACATACTTGCATTCAACAATAAGGCTCTCTTTACGGGTGAGGAATAAATCATCAACGTAGAGGACCAAAATCAGAGACTCACCATTAATAGTCTTGTAGTATAGTCTGGGATCGAAAAAACTTATGTTGAAGACCAAAATCATCAGGTGTCCATCAATCCTCGCATACCAAGATCGAGGTGGCTATTTGAGTCCATAAAAGTCCTTCTTCAACCTACACACATGAGACTCCTTCTCATGTATCACGAAACCATTTGGTTGCTCGATGTATACTTCTTCCTCAATCTCTCCATTTAGAAAGGTTGTCTTTACATCCATCTGATGTACTCTCCAACCTGTTATCACCCCATAAATTATGGGAATTAACTGATGACTTGGATATTATCTGTATCTAGTGTTTTTGTTGACAAATGATTTTTCATTCTGCAAATAATTTGATAAAAAGAAAAAGAAAAAGAAAAAGAAAAAGAAAAGAAAAAGAAAAGAAAAGAAAAAGAAAAATAGGAAAAGAAAAAGATGGCATAAAAGAATTGAAAGAAAAGCCCCATGCAATAATAGTAACTTGGACATACCTTTCAAGCATGGCCAAGTTCTTTTAAATTTTAATGTTGATAGGTTAGTAAATAAATCTGACCAGACTGTCTAATCCTGGTCAGATAGCCCTTAGGTTAGATTAGTGAATAAATCTGACCAGACTGTCTAATCCTGGTCAGATAGCCCTTAGGTTA
>ML794084.1:0-23337 GCA_009831015.1 Picea engelmannii | reverse complement strand
AAACAGTTCAGCTCTGCTATTAGAGCCAATTCCAGCATTTCTTTCTTAGGCAATCTATATGCATCTCTCAATTTGTTCTTTCTTATCAACTACTTGACTTTATTTCTTTTATTATTTTGCAGGCATGTCTTCACAATCAAGATAATCTATATGCATCTCTCAATTTGTTCTTTCTTATCAACTACTTGACTTTATTTCTTTTATTATTTTGCAGGCATGTCTTCACAATCAAGATTTGCAGATAAACTACGAAGAAATCATGGTATCCTAAACATATTGGGTTGGGGTATTTTGCTTCCAGTAGGTGTAATGATAGCCAGATATCTGCGACAATGGGACCCAACTTGGTTTTATTTGCACATTTTTACACAAATTTCTGGGTTTATCCTTGGAGTGGTTGGAGTGGCTTTTGGGATTGTGCTGTACAACAAGTTGAATGCTAATGTTAAAGTTCATAGAGCACTTGGACTTCTCATACTTTCTCTCGGCTCCTTTCAGGTCTGTGCATTTTTCGTACAATGCTTTCGTTTTTAGTTGTGAATCTCTATCTTAACCTTAGCCTATTTAGTTGTAATTCCCTGTTTTGTGCAAAAGCTACCATTTTACCTATAAAAATTATAAACTTTTTTGTCAAAATAAAAAGAAACAACTATATTTGAGTATAATTATCCATCTGGAGTATGATCTAAAATTTTCTCTGCTTGGCTAAGAACAAGTCTTCCTCTGAAGTAAGGAAATAGGTTAGTGGCCCAAAACTCAAAGACATCTGGCAAGAGTGAAAGGCAAGATTGAAAGTATACCCGCTTACAGACCACTAGCAGGTGATGAGTTAACCTACATTAACTGATAACAGCCAGTAATAATTGTACCCACTACTACTAGTTCACAAGTGAGTTTTGATAAATTTTCACATAGCGGAAAAAAAGATAAAAAATGAAATTACATAAATATCATGATAAGCCAAGAGTTTGAGCCTGGTCCGGAGGTCCCAAATTGATGCACCAAGCCAATAACAAGCTAAAATCATCAGCAATCCCATCCCAGAGATCAAATGTTATTTTATCAAAATAAAAAAAACTAGTACTAAAGAACATTTAAAATACTCCCTCAATCAGAAATAACTTCTATTTCTAGCATAATATCATAAGCACTTGGACAAATAGAATGTGACCTGAGAGTAAAAAAGATTACAGTTTCTTCTCCAATTGCTCAAACTGATCCCTGACCGTAATAGAATCTGAAAATTTGTTGAAAATCTTGAGGGAAAAGATGTAAATCCATGCGGTTACGTATGTGGCACTCAGCTGCACTACGGTGACAAAATGAGCAATAGTGTAACTGTTAAGCAGTTACAAAGCAGCTCAATACATAGGATATCAGGGACCAAGAAGGATATCTCTCATTGAGCAATGAAATCTGAGAGAAATGTGAGGGACGGTGAGCGAGACTCGAGAGATCGCTCAGAGAGACACAGAGCCTGAGGATTCGCCTAGTAAGTTTTTTAAGCGAACGGGTTTTCTCCAGTTTTGATTTCTGTGTCAGTCTGAACTCTAAAATCTAGAGTGTTATTTCTAGCTGTATTTTATCTTGTCATCTGCAAGAACTGTGTTTTCTATGAGAAATAGCATAGACGGCTAGGCGATTTTCAAATTCAGAAGATTTGTAAATCCATGGGAAAAATTATAGATAGCAAACTATCCATAAAAAGACACAGATGAAGGATAATTTTATGGTTCAGTAGACTGTTGAACAACTAAGAGGGGGTGAATCAGTTGTAACCTTGCTTAAACAATTATGCTTATTTTAAACTCTTTACAGAACACTCAATGACAATCACAATAGTGCAGGGAAGTAAGCAATAGTACATTCAGCATCATTCATACATATGGGATACACTGAGACAAATATTTCCTGAGGAAACCCATAAAGGGTAAAAACCTCTTCTTCTTTATATGATAAGTAATCTTTACATTCTTTACATTATCATACATATGAGCTCCAACTCATTGTGAGGCTACAACCTCTGTTTTGCAAGCTGCAACTTGCTGAGAGCACCAACTCTCTGTTTTCTCTAGCACCCACTAGAAGGAAGCACCGACTCCCCGGTTTCTCTAGCACCCACTAGAAGGAAGCACCAACTCCCTGGTTTCTCTGGCACCGACTAGAAGGAAGAAACAACTCTCTAAGTGTTCCAGCACCAACTGGATGGAAGCACCAACTTCCAGTCACACAGGCACCAACCTGTATAACAGAGAACAACAGTTCTCCCTTGCACCACCCTGCCACCCTGGTTTCTTTGGCTGCAACCAGATGGAAGCTACAACTCCCTTTGTTCAAGCACCCACTTGAACCTCTGAGGACAACAGTCCTCCCTAGCACCTCCCTACCACCCTGAAATATAAATCTTTTCTCTTATGACTTATTACAGCGATATAAAGTTCTTCAATGGCTTACCGGTCTCATCACTGTTCTGCTACACTGCGTTGCTCTGTCTGCATCAGTGTCTTCTTCACACTCCTTGCGCTTTATGTTCTTTTGTCTTTTATGCTCTCTGTGCCATGTCCCTTCAATGCACCATTCCCCTTCTGTACATTTCTGCTGCTGCGCTCTGCCTCCTTCTTCACACCTCAATCACACTCAACAGCCACCTAAATTTCTTCTTTGTTCAGCATTCTTATACTCTCTGTGCACCTTGTGCATGCAATCTTCTTCTCACTCTTGCATCATCTCCCCCCAATCTACTCCACATCGGAGTGTTTTTTCCACTTTACTCTTCCACAACTATCCCATCTCCTGTGTGCCACGTTGTCTCTCTCTGTTCTGCATCTCCTGCTCATTGTGAGTGCTCTGCCTGATCATCATGGTAACTCTTCAGATTCTCTGGTGGTTCCACCCACGTATCCATCATCATTGGGTGTTATCTTGAGATTCCTCAGCTTCTATGGCAGTTGAGACTCTTCGTCTTCTCTGTCATAGACGAGCTCATCCTCTAGTAGAGACCATCATTTGTTTCTAGTAGTTACACTGTGAAGTGCAACAGTGACCCTCCGATCTTATTCAAATTCATCTGCATCGTTGAATTGACTTCATTGAATCTTGCGTTCATTTCCCACTTCGGCATTTCGGGATCCCCATGGTGAAGATTTCGTTACTCTCCATGTCTCGATCACCGAAACTCCGAAATGGAGCTTGTTTGCACTAGCTCCTTCCTCCATCTTCCGCCGATGTGACCAATGACTGTGACCACAGGCTGAGCCAAAATGTGTTTCGCATTTCAGCATTTCGATAATTTGACAATCCTATTGTGAGGCTTCTCGACTCTCCAAGTCGCAATCTCCGAAGCTCCGAAAAAGAAGTTTAGCTGGACTAGCTTCAATCATTTCGGCATTTCGCGATTCCGCATGTCGCGAATTCTTGTTGCGAGGCATCTCGACTCTCCAAGTCGCAATCCCCAAAAATCCGAAAAATGAGCTTAACTCTTCGAACTCTTCTCTACAGTTCTTCGACGATGTGACCACTGGCTGTGACCACAGCCTTATTCAAAAACTGCATTTCGCAATTTCGCATTTCAGCACTTCAGGACTCCTATGATGAAGAGTCTCGGGTCTTGATTTCTCCATCTCCCGATATCCGAAACTGTCCTCCTGCTTTCGAGATTTCGGCGTTTCGCATTTCGCGATTCTGAGACTCTTGATGATGAAGAGTCTTGACTCTTCCAACTCCCGGTATCCAAAATTGTCCTCCTTCTTTCGGGATTTTGGCGTTTCGCATTTCGCGATTCCGGGACTCCTGATGATGAAGAGTCTTGACTCTTCCAACCCTCGATATCCGAAACTATCCTCCTTCTTTCGGGATTTCGACGTTTCACATTTCACGATTCCGGGACTCCTGATGATGAAGAGTCTTGACTCTTCCAACTCTCGGTATTTGAAACTGTCCTCCTTCTTCCGGAATGTCGGCGTTTCACATTTCGCGATTCTGGGACTCCTGATGATGAGGAGTCTTGACTCCCAACTCTCGGTATCCGAAACTCCGAAATGGAGTTATTTCCCGGTCTGCGAAACTCTTCGTTTATGTGCCTATTTCAGGATTTCGGCGTTTTGCATTTTGTTGTTTCGGCATTTCGTCACTCCTGTGGTGAAGAGTTTCGACACTTCAACTCCCAGTATCCGGGACTCCGAAATGGAGTTATTTATCAGTCTATAAAACTCTTCGTTTATGTGCCTATTTCGAGATTTCAGCGTTTCACATTTCGCCATTTCGTCATTTCGACACTCCTGTGGTGAAGTGTTTCGACACTTCAACTCTTGGTATCCGGGACTCCGAAATGGAGTTATTTCTCAGTCTATAAAACTCTTGTTGATGTGCCTCTTTCGAGATTTCGGGATTCCGGATTTTGTAACTCTGGGACTCCTGTGTTGAAGAGTCTCAACTCTTGACTTCTCAATCTCCCGGTATCTGAAACTCTAAAATGGAGTCGGATCAACGTATTCCGGCATTTCGCATTTCACCATTTTGGCATTCTTGTCGTGAGTTGCTTCCTTGACTCCTCCAATGCTCGGTATCCGAAACTCCGAAATGGAGTTACCCTTCTGATATTTCCATGCAATTATCCCTGCGTTGTTGATCTTCCTTGCCTGCCTGTTTGCCATCAAATAAAAAAGCACACTCTTGCACTCTTCATGCACCTCTGCACTATCTCTTCTGAGCTTACGTTGTCCCTGTTTTTTCATCCTTGCATACTCTGATCTTGCCATCAATGACAAGCACATCTGCCTGAAAACATGCCAACATAGACTAGGTAAGATCTCCTTCACGCTAACTCATCTCTCCAACCTCTGCTTGCTTCCTTTGGACCCTCTACGATTTCTAAACAAACCATTGCCCAAACGGTTCCTAACAAACAAATCTTTCATTGCCCATTCTGTAATTAGTTTATAATAGTCCGATGCCCCTGACTATGGGGGATCCAATGTAGCATAGAAAGAAGATCCCTCATCCCTCAATCTAGTGGTTGCATTCTTGTCACTCAACCCAACTTTTCTATCTCTACTATCTCTCTAATTGATTGTGGTTGCATTCTTGTCACTCAACCCAACTTTTCTATCTCTCTAATTGATGTTGGATGGTGTCATCTACCCAGGGATCATCTACCCTTCTAGCCTTATCACAATGCGCCAACATGTCCACTTTGAGGGAATTGAACCCAAGTGGGGAGGATAACAAACATGCTACCCAACCCCCCGAGATGTACCAAACATGTTCATTTTCTCATATTTCTTTGTCCATGGAATCCAATTAATGTGGTTGATGTTTTTTCGGGTCAACCAGAGTGGGATCGTCCAACTAGCTATATGAGCAAGTTTGGTCAATTCTACCTCTTTCTCTTTGAATTATATTTCGATGTTGTGGTTAAACTAAGCGGACACAATGTAGGACCAGATCATTTATCTATCACAGATTGAGTCTAGAGAGTTAGGTGGCACAGTAGATGATCAACTTCTAGATGTTGATATGTTCTAGATTTTTGAGGCCAATTCATTCTATCTTTGTATTAATAGATTTATGGAGCCTACTCATTCTATATTCGACTAGGTTGGCCTAGTTATCTTCATGAGGCTAGTGGTCTACCCTTAAAGGATGTGTATAAATACAAGGTTACACGCATTATTTGTATCATCTCATTAAGTGAATATAGTCTTCATTATTTTCATAAGAGCACTCCTAAAAAGTTCACTCTACTCATGGAAGTTGTTCTTGGTGATGATTAATTTCTTTTGGGCGCCCTATGGTATGAGTAATCTCTTGTGATCTATATTAAGTGTTATTATGGAAGTTGTTCTTGGTTATGATTAATTTCTTTTGGGCACACTATGGTATGAGTAATCTTTCTTGTGATCTATATTAAGTGTTATTATAAATATGTTGGATTTACTTCAATGGAGTAGTATTTCTTGAAGTTTTCACCATAAATCTTTTATCTCCTTATGATTTCAGCATGGTATTAGAGCTAGGTGAACTCTTCACACACTATCTAGGGATGTTCTAATCCATTTCAAGGCTGATAGTTAGGGTTTTTTAATGTTGTTGCTTCAAGACAAGAATATGTTCTCAAGGTTGTCAAGGATTTTCTCCTCCACTGCCCTCTTGTTTTTTGCCTCTTTTTTTTTGGTTTTTCAACAAGTGTAAAGGAATTATTCAACAAAATGGTGCTCTTTTAGGGTAGTAGACCCATACCTTCTCCTTTCAACCAAAGTCTGTGTTTTTCAGGGAAATGCTAGCATCATGATCCATTATCTCAACCAATAAACACAATAGAGCCTAATGGACCCTCACAATGCATCATATATATATATATATATATATATATATTGTATTACTCATGCCAACTAAAAGAGTTTTGGTTAGATTTATGTGTTATCAAGCAAATGAATGATGGCTTTAAAGTTGTTGCTTCTAGTGATTACAATGAGTCCAATGATACATATAAGTTGGGGAAATCTTGATCTTCTTCAAAACTAAGTGGATTCATTGCAATGTTTACCAATATTGATGAAACCAACAAACTATGGTATCAAAACTTGGGTCATACCAATTTTGGGACCTTGTTTCATATGAACTATCTAAGCATCACAAATGACCTTCCATAGATCAATCCATCTGGTGGTTTCTGTGAAGGTTGTATGCTAGGAGATCACTGTCACGAGTTATTTCCTAAGGATTTAGTGAGGCAAGCCTCCGATACTCTTGAGCTATTCATAGTGTTATTTGCAGACCAATGACCACTCCTTCACCTAGTAGGGCCAAATATTTTCTCACCTTCATTGATGATTTCTTAAACTTTCTTTGGATATATATTATTCAATCCAAAGATGAAGCCTTTGAGAAATTCAAGGAATTTAAATCCTAGGTGGAAAATCACAACGATCACATGATCAAATATATCATGGTTGATCATGGAGATGGATATTTCAATGATGCTTTCATCAATTCCTTACATCTCAAGGAATTGTTTTGTGGAATCCAAATCATTAGTAAGATGAAGTAAAACACTGAAGGAGTAGAGCTATTGTGGAAATGGTTCGTTGTATGTTGCATTCTTAATAAGAGCTTAAATTATGAGGAGAAGTAGTGTTTTGGGTAGCTCATATCATCAATAGGAATTCGACTCAAGATGTTCCCCATATGATTCCTTTTGAGAAATGATATGGTTACAACCCTTCAATTTCACATTTTAAAATATTTGGATCACATGTATATGCCCATATTCTGAAAGAAAAAGTGAAACAAGTTGCAACCTACAAGTCAACATTGCACTTTGGTGGGATACAATGAAACATCCACCAACAAGGTGATTGAACATAGGGATGTTTTCTTTAATGAGGTTCTTTCCTATGGTTCATTAGGATCCTAACCCACTCTTATTGCATGAGATTTGTCTCTATCTATCTTAGTGGATATCTCTTTTTTATGATCTACTGGCGATCCCCCTTTTTTCAGTGCTTCTTCTTATCACCCCATCCATAGTGACTCAACCAACAACCCATGATGAGGCCCATGTTGATGACTTGTTTAGTACTATGCACACCAAAGTCTCTTCTACTTTGGTTGCTCCATCCAATCTCTCACAAGTTGAGAAACCGCATAATAGCGTTACTATAGAGCCCTCCACTTTTTCCCTTCCTCCAACTAGATCATGAACAATGTCTAAGTGGGATAAATCTATTGTTTCATTATGTTATTCTACTCCTTCCTCGTGAAGGAGAATTGGGATGATGACAACAACCCCTTGTTTCACGATCTCTTGTCTACAACACTTATGCATATCCTACTACTTACACCCATGCAAAAGAATCTCTAGAATGGAAGGATGTTATGGTTTTCAAATATGATACCCTTATGAAAATCCGAACTTGGGACCTTATACTCCCCTTACCCAAGGATAAGAATCTAGTTGTTTGCATAAAACCAAGTATGTTGTATATGAAAAAATTGAGAAACATAAGTATCATCTTGGTGCTAAAGGCTTCTCCTAGAAAGAGGGTATTGACAATTTAGAGAATTTTGCTCCAGTTGCTCGTATGGACTCAATTTGGATAATTGTATCCATAGTTGCTTCATTGAATTGGGAAGTTTATCATATGGATGTCAAGAGTGTCTTTATCCATGGAGACCTCTGAGAAGATATTTATGTGCAAAAACCACTGGGGTTTGTGCATAATGGTCTTGTTCCCTTGGTATGTAAGCTCGAGAAATCTCTATATGGTCTTAAGGAGGTGCTCCACACTTGGTATGAGAAGATTCACAATTTCTTTATAGTCATGGCTTCATTCACTGCAAGGTTGAGCATGATCTCTATATTCACCATCAAGATGGAAAAACTCTCATCATTGTGTTGTAAGTGGATGATATCCTTTTGACTAGTCATTCAACATCCATGATTAACGACATGAAGCGACAACTTAAGGACTCTTATGAGATGATTGATTTAGGGATAAAAAAAAATCTTTTTGGGGGCTTCATATTTATCGTACCTCTGTTGGGATTTCCATTTCTCATCATTAGTACAACTTGGATCTCTTGTATCACTTTGGAATGAAATACCACAAACTAGTGAGTACTCCTATTGTTTATAGGACGGAGTTTCAAGCCAAGTGCCCTTCACCCATATTTAATGTGACACTTTATTTTTCTTTGGTTATGAGTGTACTTTATCTTACATTTTCTCAGCTAGATATTTCCTTTGTAGTTAGTATGTGTTCCCACTACATGCAAGAGCCTCATGAAAGTCATTGGCAAGTTGTTAAGCACATATTACATTATCTTAAGGGCACCACTCACATGGGAATTATCTACTCAATTGGCCTTGAAATTCGTCTCCTTGGTTTTTCTAACACCAACTAGGTGGGTGATCCTAATGAGTGGTGCTCTACCTAAAGATACTTGTTCTCTCTTGGTTCTAGACTAGTTTGTTGGTGTTATGAGAAGTAATAGGGTGTGGATATCTCTTCCACTGATGTTGAATATGCTATTGTACCTCATGTTAGGTAGTATCTTCCCTAGATATAGAGGATACTTTATCTTCTATGTCTTACTCAATTCCCTCCTTCTACCTTATTTTGTGATAGTTAGAGTACCATTGAGCTTATTTGCAATCCAATGAATCGTTATAAGTACATACACATTGAGATTTGGATGCATTACCTTCAACATATCCATTCCCAGGGACAACTTGTGCCAATCATTGTTCCTTCCACAGATCAATGTGATGATATTTTCACCAAATCTCCTTCAAATCCCACCTTCACCATTCTATGAACATGTATCAGTATAAGTGAGTTCACATTAAGGGGGGGAACATAATGTATACAATTTTTTCTCTACTTAGCTCCATGTTCACATTAAGGGGGGTGTTGAGATGATGTTGTTAATATTCACTTGAGGCCACATGCTAATCCATTGTATTGATGTATCAATATATTTGTGGAGCCTACACATGGGAATCTTACTAACCCATTTATAACATATGTCTATACTTGACTAGGTCAGCCTAGTCACCCTCATATAGATAACACCCTAACTCTAAAGGAAGTGGATAAATCAAAGTTATCAAAACTAAACCAGTGACCGAATGTTATTAGAACCAAAATACATAAACAAAGAGGCATTAAGTAGTCTCAAGAGTCCAAAAATAAGTATAGTATTAAGTTTTAACTAACCATACTCTACAATCTAATAATATGAAAGAATTATTTGAAAAATCCTCATCCTCAACAAGAGTAGAGTTGCAAATGGGAATTTGAATTAATTCCCCTAGGCTTGAATGTCCAACAACAATTGGAGGGGCTTAAAATTAGGTTTAGGGTTTGGGATTTTTATTTTTATTAGTTTTTTTAGTATTTTTTTTTATTTAATTGTTTTTTCCATCCTAAGTGCCCCCCTACAACCCTATAAGGAGCCAACCATTTCTAATTAGAATCACTAGTTCCAATTGTAAAACCTTTTGAATTGATCTGACCATTCTGATAACAATGATATAGATACAAGGTTACATTCCTCATTTGTATCATCTCATCAAGTAAATATATTATTCATTCCTTGCCTAAGGGCACTCCTAAAATAATGACTCTACTCATGGAAGATGTTCTTGGTTTTGATTGATCTCTTTTGGATGCTCTATGTTAGGATTAATCTCTCTTGTGATCTATATTAAGTGTTGGTATACATCCATTAGGTTTACTTGACTAGATTAGGGTTTGTTGAAGTGTTTACCATAGATATATTATCTCTTTATGATTTGAACACTTCTTTCTAATTTTATTTACAACATATACTAGTGCATACTCCGTGCTTCTTTCACTTCTATGGTCTACATCCATGAGAACTTCTAGAATATCTTGCATAAAAAATCTATAAGTCACCCTTAGACATTGTCTACATTCCCTATGTAGGCATGCTTTGTCCTCATTTCAAGTGATGAATGGAAAGGGGGTTCTCCATTGTCTTCACTATTAACCACCTAGACAACTTCATCAATAGGCGAGGAATCCATGATTGGGGAAAATATAGTTTAATGAAGGACACAACCAAGAAAAAAAAGTACACCCTCCAACCAAAGAGAACCTCGTGAATCAAAGAACTGTGATGTTCATGGAAGAAATAAACTACATAGGAGATAGTTGTAAATAGCATAATTGTAGAAACAATATAAAAATGTGAAGGGGGTGTCCCAACATTGATTCATTTGCAGGTGATATTCCAACCAAATAAAAACATGCATTTTTTTCCACATTCTCTCATCGGTGTGTTCTCTTTTATAGAAATCAATGAGAGTTGCACTCCAACTTTTTTCAAAGTGCGAAAATTGAGGAAATTTTGTCACCTCAAGCGATTTGATTCCTCTTTGGCTCTTGATTAATATGGGGTTAAAATGGATCTAAACTATTATTTGATAAGAATACGTCATTAATTTTTTTTAAATAATATATTTAGCTTACATATTCCACATCAACATTAGTGACAATCCCCCATATAGGGATACATGACATATCTCCCCCGTACTAAATTGTAAAACGTTCCTCTCTACACAATTCATACCTTACATACATATTTGAGTTTATAATCAAGCTTTTTCATGTACAGGATAATTACAGGCCTATAGAAAATATTTTGCAAACCATTGAAAAAATGACACAACATTTATTTTCCATGATTCTTCATTTGTTATTACAAGTCCATCAAACCCTACAACTATGGTTCTAATAAAATACCTGAGAGGGCCTCTCTCCCCTCCAACGTAGGATGTCATTAACTCTTTCACTTGCAACTAACAAACTTTTGAAGGGCTTATCTCATTAAGAATCTTTTCTCCAAATTCTTGAACTAATTATAGCCTAATTGAAAATATAAATTTTAGTTTAGTTTTTTTCAAGTAACATATTTTGGGGGAAACCCACATGCGCTTCCCCTCATTTCAAGGATGGTATCCAAGGTAAACCCTAAATTCTACAAGGCACAAGACTAGGGAAACAATAGGGCTCAAAGTCCTTACAACAATATACTCCTTATGAACTCAACATATCACTTACGACAATAGAATCTAGGTAGGAGGATAACACTCCATCCCACAACCACTTGGAATATACCCAATTAACATTCCCATCCCAATTATGTCCTATCATATCTTATAATAAATAAATAAAATGATTACCCAACTTATAATCTAATTCTTGATGATAAACACAATATCTACATGCATTTTATCACTTTTTTTAACATTATTTTTATCGTATGAGAAGAGCTTAGATATTACGATAATTAATTATTTACCACCAATCTTGATTATGCGTAAAATTATATTGTTGACTTAAAATGGCCTAATTTTTATTCCTTTCACTACACAAATCAAAATATGAATTATATGTATTAACTCTTAATGAAAAGAGGACTAATACTCTTGAGAACACAGATTCCCAACAGAGTAGAAAAAATTGATTTAATGTGAAATATTAAAAGAAGGTTAATAGAGGATCATGATATTAACCAATCTTTATCATCGTTTCTAGCTTTAAAATTTAGTGATTTCATATTTGAGAGCTATATCAGACAACCAGAGTATTTGGGTTTTCTCTTTTACTTATAGGTTGTAGAACTCTATAAAGTATTTGCAAGTTGCATGAATCACAACTCACACTTTGAGGGGTGTAGGGAGGGAAAATGGGGAGGTCTTGAACTTAAGTATGTTTATGGATTGGAGGTTTCCCAACCTAACTATGAAGGAAATTTTCAACCTAAGCTCTCCTTGCAGGGTGACATTACCTTGCATAAAAGGTTCATAACTTAATCTTACAAAGTTGTATGGTATCTTCAACTTGGACATATTTGCAATGGTGTTGTTTTGCATGGAACTCACATTAGTATCACTTTGCAATGTCCTCCAATAACTCTTCATTTCACCATCTTGATTTCACAGAAGGAATTTTCAAGAGTGTGGATGACAAACATCTCAAGCTCTTTTTGAAACATAATTATCAAACCTCCAACATTTCTCTTGTCTAGTAAACAACTTTTTCTTGTCATCCATCACCCTAAGTTGAATTGTATAATGGTTAAATCATTGGAGATATGCATCTATAAATTGATTGACCTTTTTTTGTATTTGTTTCAATTGCAATGGTTTTTTGATGTAATTGAGAAGATAAAACTTATCCTTAATGAAAATTTTGAACTTTGTCCAATGTCATGTTTATAGTGGCATTGAGAATCAATATATGTTCACGCAAGCTCTACCATTATAGAAAATATTCTCCTATCAGGCATAGATTTGAAAAAGAAACCTTCTCCTCATCTAAGTATAGTTTCACTTCATAATATGAGTCCAACTACCTCAATCATTCATCTGATTTCAATGCATCCATCTCACCATCATACATACAAATAGTTGTTGGGCATGTGTTATATTCTTTGCATGAATATATATAGTGTCTATGTTGCGCCAAGTGTGCGTGGGAGTTGTAGGGGGGAGGGATCCCCCCTGTGCAAGGGTTCAGGGGTAGCACCCCCGAAAAAACAATTGGCATTTTTTGCGTCCATTTTTGGCGGTTTTTTGGCACATGGTTTCCATCGATGGTTTTCTAATTCCGGTTAAGAAATTAGGGTTGTTGACCAGGTCAATGTATTATGAGTTTTGGATGCCGTAGGATCCTATATATTGTATTGTATTGTAAACAATGAAGATATGATGAATAGAATATTAGAGGTGTGACTTTAAACATGTTGTTGGTTTTCCCAATTTGGGTTTCTAGAGTAAAAATCTTTGTGTAATATGTGTGTGCCATTGTATCTTTTATATTTTATTAAGAATTTGTTTGCAGTAATTAATTGTACAAGGTTAAAATCTACAATCTCCACCTAGGTCTCCACTTTCAATGAGGATCATGTCATGTCCCCATAATGTTGTGCCTACCCGAGTCTTGTGATTGTGCACCTCTTGAGGGTGTGTGGCACAACGATGTTTCTCACTTAATCGCTTGAAAACACCAGGGATACTTCATCCAAACTACGCCTCTTCACCTAGAGCATACCCATACTTCATTCTAGGCTACAAGCGAGTCACACTACTACTCTAGTGCAATTATCCTGTATACTTAGAAAAAAATTTAATAGTCTTAACACTTACTCATTTAAGCATACATACATGAAACAAAGAGAACACTTACGAAACAAATAAGAGACACAAAAATATAGTGTGGGAGGCACAAAACGTGCCTAACACCCAAATAAGTATTATTATTGTAAAACAAATACAATATGAGCACTATCGGCTCAGTTTACAACTTGGGCAGAGTCACACGACTCACCCCACCTCACCAAGACACTCATATAAAGATTCATCACACCAAGACTCATCTGTCATAACAAATTTCACAACTCTTGCGGAGCACCCCAAACGTGCATCCACCAAAGACTCACTACCTCTTCCCTATCACAAGACTTCACACATACTTGCGACAAGACTTCCCCAAACACAACCCAAAATAAGGCCGCCCCAACTTTTTCCATAGAATCACCTCAAGGAAACACAGCCTGCCCATGTGGATCGAATTGGATCCTTGAGGGATCTTGCCTCTCTTCATTCAAGTCTGCCTCAGAATCACAAAGTTGATCTTGCTCTCCTTGTTGTGCAAATATGCCTTCCTTGGTTGTGTTCCCTTGTTCTCTCATATGGAATCCAAAGGTCACCATTTTGAATCTTCGTGTCCTTTGGGTATGTTGTGCCCCTTCACAAACCATCATGCATAAACTAATCACCATGCCCCTTCACGGTCTCGATGCACCCAAATGAACATGTGCTCCCCTCAACCGTTGCATCCCTTGGGACTGACATGCCCAAACCTTGGTGTGCTCCTCATGTCAACATGCCCCAACCTCTTTGGTGTGCCCCTTCTCTTGGTTCCTTCTACCCCATTCTTTGCCTCATACTTGTGCAAGCCCCTTGGCGCATTCACATGCCCAAGGTGCCCACTTTCCAAACTAGTGTGACTCTTGGGTGTCGAGCAACCCCAAGTTTTGTCTCTTTGAGGAATTGGGCGAGGGTCTCTATGCCCTTCTAGTCAAATACCTTACATCCTTCCCCACCTCAATTCATTGTTCTCCTCGACAACATCCACAAAATATGAAATCTCCAAGTCTCTTCCCGAACTCCTACCTCCATTGCAACTAAGTCTGGTAGAAACCCTAAGTTTTGTGCCAACTGGAAACCCCAAATTCTGCCAAGGAGGAAACCCCAAGTTTCCTTTTGAAGTGGAAACCCCAAGTTTCCAACTCACACTGAAATCATATGCAACCTATGCAACCATTCACATTTCCCTCTACCCAAATTTGTGTGCAACCAATCTGCTCACAACTGTGGAAAGACGTTTCTTCCCCAAATCTATACACAATCCCCAATATGCCATTGCCCCGCTGTGACAATCACACTTCAAATTCTAGCTTCCTTGGTCAAATTCTCCCCATCTTCATCTACGTCTTCAAATATGAAACGTCCCATCTGTACCAAGAACCGTACATCCAAACTTACTTTTCCCCACTACTTCATCACCTGGCCATGTTGTTGTGTTTACCTCTCTATGCCTTGGAATGGTTAGGATTCACCCTCAACCATGTTACCCAAAGCAAGAGAAATTCTCACGCCCGAGTAATATCTTCATGTTACAATCTTCCCATTCGCATAATCCTCCAAACTAAGGCAAGTCCTCAATTCACCTCATTTCGTCAAGTCACCTCCTGACAACTAAACATCTATGATGAGTGTGGAGAACATGCCTACACTCCTAAAACATCCCAACGAATAGTCCAAATTGCTTCAAGTAGACTAAGTCACCTCGAAGAAATTTCATGCCTTAGGCACATTCAAACTGATACTCTTTCCAAACTCAACCAACGACCCTCCTGGATATCTAAGTCATCACACAATCATCTGCAAGTCACCAAGGTACACTTTGCCTTATCCAATGTCCCATACCAAAGGTGAGTGAACACCACCCAAGTCATTTGGTATACATTCTTCCCATTCAGGTTGACTTCCAACAATTCTTGGTCAACTTCTCTGCTGACTCCACCCATCTCTTGGAATGGAACTACCTTTCACCTCCTATAAGTGTCCAAAATATGGCATTTTTGTCATGATTTTCAAGTCATCTCATGACCCAAAAAATATGGCTAAGGCACCAACACACTAAGGTACCTCATCCATCCTCTCAAACTCAGCACATCCAAACCTCACTGCCTACTTCACCGCAACAACCTATCCAATGCACATCATCAAAGAGTTAGGTAACTTCCTCAAGCCACCTCCATGGTTGCATCCAAATAT
Organism: Picea engelmannii; assembly: GCA_009831015.1. Lineage (NCBI taxonomy): Eukaryota > Viridiplantae > Streptophyta > Pinopsida > Pinales > Pinaceae > Picea > Picea engelmannii. Next base: position 7,463 of record ML794084.1, on the reverse strand, counting down.
TATTAATTCCACCATAGGACTCTTCCAAGTAGGTCACCCTAAGCTCTCTAAACATTCACCCAATCAAGGCATCCCAAACGACTACATGATTTCTTCGAATCTGCACTACTTGAGTCACCCTCAAGTTTATTGGTTTTCACCATGGAAATAGATTACACTTGAACTATCAATTCATCTGACTTCCCTTCAAATAACTCATCACAACACTTAGGAAATGCAAGAACTCAAAACCAACCATACATTTCTAATGACATTCTTGGTTGCAACCATGGTTCAAGTCTGTTGTCCTAGACCTCTGATTATCCAAGCCATTGACTCTCTTCATGAACTTCTCTCAATAATTGTCCATATATCCACAAACTTGCAAGAACCTTCACTGTGATACAAGGTTGATTCCATCCATCCACTTCAAAAATAAATCTGAGTCCCAAACTTCTCATGCAACCAACCAAAACCATCTCTAATGTCCTACCATCTCCACACCTTGATTGCTTCCACTGCAAGGCACCATGCACACACCGACCGACTGTCAAATCATATTATTGTTAACTCATTTGCGTAACTCTACAAAGACTCACCTCATCTGAAGGCTGCAGTCGACCCACTTGTCCAACAACCCATATCAACTCAATTGTTGTTCTCAATGATGCATGACACAAAGATGTCATGGTAAAAATTTGCCCAACTTCCTTGTTGTGAAGCTTCTCTAGGTCACATTAAATCATCCAACTCACCCAAGTGATTACACTTACTGCAACCCATAACTGCTCCCCTTCGTGATCACTTCTACGGTCAGATATGCAACAAGTCCTGCGTCAAGTCCTGCATTTGTTTTCCTTTCCCGAGTGCCTAATTCACCCAACAAACTCTATGTCTAGTTTCTTTAAGGTGTGAACAACAAGTCTAGAACTTACTTCCATCGCAAACCAAACCAACTAAGGTTTTTCCCAGACTATCTCCATGAAAGGTCAGTCCACCTTACTAAACCTTCACCAAATCTGCGCCCAAATTGCCTCTGCGATCAAGTCTGTGACAAGTCCTGTGATGAACTCTGTGATGAGTTTTGTAATCATCCACCCTTCCCAAGTGCTTCGTTTCACCACAAACTCTACTCTCAATATATACAAGGTGTGCACCCAGATCAACCTCCCATCGCACTATCAACCAAAACCTTTGTCGTAATTCTGATGCAAAGTCTTTGTGATGAACTTGTTCACTCCACCAAACTGTTCACAAAGTCTGTGAACGTTCCCATTGAAATGTGTTCTCACCAAACTTCCTTCAAATTTTTCTCTAATACCATTTTTCATGTCCCCACAGTGTGCCTTCCCGAATCTTGTGATCGTGCACCTCTTGAGAGCGTGCAACACCATGATGTTTCTCACTTGGCTACTTGGAAACACCAAGGATACTTTTTTTGGACTACTCCTCTTCACCTAGAGCATACCCATGATTTTTTATAGGCTACGAGTGAGTCACACTCCTACTCTAGTGCAACTCTCTTGTATACTTAGACAATTTGTTAATGGTCTTAACACTTAGCCATTTAAGTATACATCCATGAAATGAAGAGAACACTTGAAAAAAAAAAGAGAGACACACATATATAGTGCTAGCGGAACAAAATGTGCCTAACACATGGCTAGGTTGTATTATTTTGGAACAATTACAATATGAGCAGTATTGCCTCAGTTTACAACTTGGTAAGAGTTATACGAATCACCTCACCTCACCAAGACACTCATACACAGATTCTTCACACCAAGAAGTGTTCATCGTAACAACTTTCACAACTCTTGCAGAGCACCTGAAATGTGCATCCACCATAGACTCACCATCTCTTCTCCATCACAAGAATCTTCATAGACCGCGGTTCTATCTCATAGTTGCCTGACCCAGACCTACGACGATACTTCCCCAAACTCAACCAAAAATAAGGTCGCCCCAACTCTATCCACATAAACACCTCAAGGAAGCACAAGTCGTACCATGTGGAGCGACTTGGCTCCTTGAGAGAGCTCACCTCTCTTCATCCAAGTCTGCCTCAAAATTGTAGAGTTGATCTTTCTCTCCTTGTTGTGAAAATATTCCTTCCTTTGTTGTATGCCCTTGTTCTCTTATGTGGAATTGAAAGGTCACCATTGTGAATCATCATGTCCTTTGGGTGTGTTGTGCCTCTTCACAAACCATCATGTCCCTTTGCAGACCTGGTGTGCCCAAACGAACTTGTGCACCCATCAATAGTTGTGTCCCTTGAGACCAACACACCCCAATCTTGGTGTGCTTCTCATGCTAGCGTGCCTCGACCTCTTTGGTGTGACCCTTCTCTTGGTTCTTCTACCCCGTGCTTCACCTCATGCTTGGTAAATCCCCTTGGCATGTTCGCATGCCCAAGGCGCCCACTTGCACAACTAGTCTGGCTCTTGGGTGTCATAGAAACCCCAAGTTTTGTCTCCTTGAGGACTTGGGCGAGGGGCTTTATGCCCTTCTAGCCGAAGACCTTACATATATCATGTTTAATAATAGTTTATTACTAGAGGAAGAGTTGGGTGGACATTGAATACCATTGTTCCAAGAGGAATTCAAAGTCATGACCTTGTATTTTCACAATTTTGTTTGTAAAAATCTACAACAATTGTGTGGCATGACTCATATGACCATCTAAATTTTCCATTTTCCCATTGGGATGAATAATTACATCTTATAGTGCATGAATTCTTCTCCGAGATTCATCTTCCATTCCCTTCTTTATTTAACAACAACTTTTGCCATAAATTGCACAACAAAACTCTATAATGACATGCAAGTCTAATGTTGTGATACTAATTTAATTCACGAAAAGATTATTAAAGGCATGCATGGAAAGCACACCCATTACCAAAAATTATAGATTTTGAATTTAATATGGATAATCAAATTTAGATGGATGACTAATTTAGGCAACAACAAAAACCTAAATTTTGTTAACATACTATAGGTATAATATCACAATGTAGTAGTAAGAAATTAAAACGAACCATATTACAGTGGATTGAACAACATTTATACTAATTGGTTAGCATGAAGGAGAAACCAACTATAAAACCTAGTGGTTATTGGGATAACTCGAGATGGTAATGTGAGATAACTCTAAAAGAAGAGCTTTTCTTTGAGATTCATCTCCCATTCCCATATTTATATGATAATTACTTTTGCCATAAATTTCACAACAAAACTTTGAAATAACATGCAAGTATGATGCTTGATAACAATTTGATCCATGAAAGGGATTATTAAGGATATGAATGGAAAACACACTCATCATCGACAATGGTAGACTTTGAACTTAATATGGATTAATGATTTTAAATGGATGACTAATTTACACAACAATAAAAAATTAAATTCATTAACGTACCATGGGTATAACATTATAATGTAATAGTAAGAAACTAAAAGGAACCATATTACAATGGTTCGAATAACAATTATACTAAGAGTAGGGAATTTGAGTCACTTATATCCGCATCTCTATATCCACATCACTATACAATTTAGGGAGAGGAAGAAATAAAGTCATGGAAGATGATCAATCGATATGTTGAAATTATGTCAACTCCATTGTTTTGTTGAAGTGTTAGTGTCAATGTGCCAGGGTGTTGTGTTGTAATGATACATTACCACCCTTGAAATTGTGAAATGTGATGAGGTGGTTAATTGAATATTAGCAAGGCCAATATGTCCACATGACTAGGTAGAAATATGTCTACATGACTAGGTAGTGATGCATGGTCACACAATTAAACTTTAGTGCCATTCACATCATAATGATTTCACTCTAGAAATCATGTGCACAACTATTGAAATGCATGACACAACTTACATAGACCCACATCTTGAAGCAACACACAACTTGCACAACTATTGAAATGCATTGCACAACCTACATAAACCCACATCTTGAAGCCACACACAACTTCTACATGATGATACTTAGGTAATTAAATGGTTCTTTATAATTGAAAATCCATACTATGTTGTCAACTTAGTTAAATTACTCTTTTAAGATCGTGAAGAATCATCGTTGATCAATGTGGCAACTTCACCACACATGATTCCATCAATGAAGTGATTCTCTTCACATCAAGAAGATTGATGGAGGAATGATATTTCTATGTGATAGTACATGTAAATTCATATTATCGATAAATGATGATCCATGGAAATCTACTACTAAGGAGATCTTTAATGTCTTCCTTACTATATATCTAAGGAGAAATATACTTTCAACCAATAAGATTATAGGTGTTCATAATACTTTGAATTTTCATTATAGGCTCTACTTAATTATTAAGGGAGGAAAGCTTATGGAAAAAATACAATTGATTGGTACACTCAAGTTTTGTTGCTCATTAGTGATCTTGGCAAAAATACAATATGCCAATCCACTTAATATGTTGCATTGCTATTGGATGGGATGTCCACTTGACATCAACCCTGGACAGATGGAGGGCCTCTGTGAAGCCACATGGGAGCCCGTCTTTCTAAGAGATCTCATGGTATTAATGCCTCATCCTGTCTCCTCGCTCGATCCTTATGATCCTTATGGCTTAATTTCATAAAAGCCTAAGTACCACTTAAAGCTAACATGACCATCAAGTTAGAATATCTACATCTTTTGTATTAATAAAGTTTCTCTCTTGTAATTTCATTTCAGACATCTATCAACAAGTTTATTAAAAATATACACGAAATACCATATTGGAAGGTAGATCAAATGATGGGACATATTAACATTCACATTGGTTGTTTAGTGTGAACAATATCATTTTTATTACTTAGAAGGTAAAAGAGTTGTTATATTCGAAATATGAGGCTAAAACCTTAACTAGTAATCACGTAATATTCTAAAACTTACAAAGAAGCTTTTATTGGAAATTTAGTTTAAATTTAGATAATTATTGAAATTTTAATTTTTTTTAATAGGTGAAATAACTATATTATGGTATTTTTTATTTTTGTATTTTATTTTATTTTAATTTAAGATATAATATTTTGATTTATATTGTTCAAATTTAGAGTTATATATTTAACTTTTTTTACATTAAAGTTTGAACATACACTTAGCTACTTAACAACATTTAGATAAATTTATAAATGTTATTTGAAATTCCATTTTGAGGATACTGTGTATTGATAGGTTTCTTTTTTTTCTTCCCTATTTATATTTATATATACACTTAGCTATTTAACAACATTTAAAGATAAATATTTTTCTAAATTCCATGTTGAGGATACTATGTATTGATAGGTTTCCTTTTTCCTTCCTTATTTATATTCATATGGTTGATTGATTTGAGGTTGAGGGAGCCTCACATAATGCTAATTGTGTTGTCTCATTTGGGTTTGTCAAAGTGAGTTGTACCCTTTCTTGCTATGATTTATTTTAAGCATGCTTCCTCTTCACCCCACATTGAGGGGTAGTTGAGAAAGTAAACAAGTGGTGGAAGAGTTGAGTCCTTAGTCATGATAATATTGCATCAAAATAATGTATCAACCTCACGAGGTGTGACTAGATCATTTATGCAAGCTACAAGATAAAATGTGTTTGCTTCCTTCTTTGGTTCTACCCTTGGGGTGGTTAGTCCTTCCATCCTTTAGGTTTTCTATGCTTCCATTTTTTTTACCAAGAACCATCTGTTTTTGGTAAAGGTTCCTTCAAATAACATATCGATAGACAAAGTCTACATATGAAGGTTGTGCTCTTGTAATCCAATTGTTGGATCATTTAGAGTCTTGACACTCTAAAACAATCTTGTAAAATAAACCCTTGCTCAAATCAAGTTCAATAAAGATTCTATTACATGTGAAAATCCACCCCTTATCCTCTTGTCTTGGAGTTACCTTAATAAATTTCCTAGGGAGTTTTTGATTTCTTGTAGGACTTCATTTTTCCACAAGTAGAGGGGGGATTTAGAAATATCACCCTCACTAGGGTGAGGAAATAGACATTGAAGTGAGGTAATTAAATTCATAGAACCATGGTTTAAAGAAGAGGCCAACTCTAACTCGAAAACATGGCCCCTCCTCCATGACCATTTTAGAGCCTTTTGGATTCCTAAACTTTACGATAAAAACACCTATAAAACAAGAAATCATTATGTATGTTGTAACAATATTAGAGTTCATTGTTCAGATGACAAATAAAACCCATTATATATATATATATATATATATATATATATATATATATATATATATATATAATCATTAATGATGTTATTCTGGAAACAAATTTGCAACATGAGAAATGCATTCAACTTTCTTCACAATGACTAATTTAATTGTGGAGTCTTCCTATTTAGAAGGGGGATGCATTCATTTTTTACCTACATGTTTAAATGAGTGAATATGTAAATCAAAGGAGGATTATCATTCATCTACCTTACAATGATTGAATAAAGTGATTCCATATGAGAAACATCGATCTTTAATATGTCATTAGAGGTGAAAGAAGACCTTACCATGTATTTTTTTTCCCAACCATTATGGAAAAATGTTGAGGAAGCATATGATGTGCTCTAAGGCTTTCCATTCTAGTGTCAAAGGATAACATCAATGGAAAAATGTTGAGGAAGCATACAATATGCCAAAGGAGAAACTAAGTAGGAAATAGGTTGCCTACATACATAAATAGGCCTCACAAGTTGTAATTCATAGAAAAGGAATAAAAACAACCATGTGATATAGTTTAATCTTCATGATTACAATATTATTATTGTTATTACTTTTGCATTCGTTTCATGTTCTTTAGGTGAACTTTTTAGTATTTCAATTTTGAACAAAGTTAAATGACAAATACTTAAACCTATAATGTAGAGGTTTAAGAGTATGTACATAATTGATATCTATACAGAGATGCATTTTTATAATGTTTCACTTGCCTTCCAATCTTTGACAATATTGTAAAAAACTCTAAATAATAACTAAATCAATTTATAATGGTTTCCATCATAAAGATTTTACACTCATTGCATGTAATACAAACATTATCCTTTCTAACTTTCACTCCTTCCCACTACACTACTCTACTCAACTATGTGCATCTACACTATGATACCATCTAGGTTGAAGTAAAGATTATCCTCTCTAACTTTCACTCCTTCCCACTACACTACTCTACACATTCCTTTTGTACAACAAAAGGTTTGTTCAAGTTCTCTGCTACAAAGACTTCATTTTCCTATCAAGCATGGTTAAAATTATGGTTTATTTTTATCACAAACTAATCCAAAGCCATCATTCAATTCTTCCTATGGTAATTGAGTATACTTTCAACTAAACTATATCATATGAACCTTGCAATTTGGTTGTAGGGTAAGATCAGTTTGGTTATAGGGTAAGACCAATGATTAGTTTATTGATCATTTTATTTTAATATTTCATAAAACTACATAATCTCATTTTTTCAATTTGGTTGTAAG
>ML794083.1:299106-310699 GCA_009831015.1 Picea engelmannii | reverse complement strand
ATGTATATTTCCATTGACACCACCTAGAAAAACAACAGTCATCCAGGCATGGGTGTGAACATCAAGAAACTTACTATGTGTTGTGGGGAAATAATACCCTACAGACTAGCAAGCTAGGGTTAGACTTGCATGCAGATCATGACCTTAAAGAAAGAACTTTTAACCTATCACCCCAAAACTCAAACCCCTTTTTCACATACAAGCATGGAAAGGACCTACTAACCTTTTTACTGATGTTTGGTGTAGATCCTCCTTTGCGCTTTGTCCGCTTGCTTGCGCTACTCCTTCCAAAGACAATCCTGCAATCAAGACAAAACACTACACATGCATGCTATTTTTCTACTTGAGGGTTAGAGATTAAGCATAAATCGAATGAATCATATATAACTCAAGAATTGGGGTGGGAAAAGTATTCTTTATTATTTTCAAGATGAATCAACTTACAATCAATGTTGAGACTGGCCACCATTCCTTGATCCTGATCCTGGGCTCCTCCTCTTCTTTGTCCTCCAACTTCTTTGCATTAATTCTCCTTAGGCTTGAGGAAAGGCTAAAGGGTTGGGACAAATGGATTCGGAAAATGGGAAGAGTTTCTTCACTATGTTTTTCCTCCTCCAAATAGTACCCCTACCCCTTCTTTTATAGGCTAGAAGGAGCTAGGGTTTTGGACGAACTCTCAGCCATGCATGGCTGGGAGTTTCAGTTAACTGACCCATAGATTTTTGTCCCGTCGGCAACTTTCCTGTTTTTGTGCTTTGTTAGGTAAACGCGGGCTATAGTAGGCCTGCCAGCGTTCCAATGCGTGCAGTAGTAGGCCTGCCAGCGTTTCAACGCGTGTAGTAGTGAGTTAGGGCGCGTGTCACTTGATTTAAGAGGTTTTTCAAGAGTTTATTCAGCATGGCTTTGGAAAGGAAGGGATATGGGTTGGCCTGATGCCAGGTAAGAATGTGTGGTGCAATTTAGGGTTATAAAAAATGCCCCCTAATGTGTGAGGTCAGAAGAGCATCTGATGGACGAAATACATTACCAATTCTTTACCAATCTGTACTGATATGCTGAATGAGTGAGCCCAGGAATCAGGAATCAGGAGGTTCTATTTGCAAAAAATATCAAATGTCTCACCGAGGCGGGCATACCCATGCTCGGGATAAAATAGAACCATGGATACCAATCAAATACACTGTAGATCCATGTCAAACAACTATGAAGAGTATCCGCGAATAATACACAGCAGAGCTACATCTCGAAATCAGAAAGTTATACATATAAAGTATCCATCTCCCAAAAGCTGATTCGGCCTGATGGCTGTACTTCAGAGCTCAAGAAACAACTTCAAAATATTCTAAAACTCGGGTAGGAGTGTAATATGAGTGTACGACTGCACTACCAAGAGGTCTTCGACGGTTCGTCGATTATGGACTTGATAATCTTGATGATTGGACTGAAGGCTTCAGTGATTTCGAACAAAGACTTGATTGGACGTTCAGGATGGTCGGGTATGCGGACAAGAGACATATTGCAAAGGGGTTGACTCAAGCTTAGTGACAAACTTCCCTTGGATAATAGAACGACAAGTGATAAGACTCAGGCAGCATATATGTTAATCATAAGTCTACGAACCAGGAGGCAACGCAAACTCTCCATATGTTTGGAAGAGTAACCAAACAGTGGAGGACACAACTCTATATAACGAGCAAAGCTTCCTAAGGTCGTACTACATCCCATAGTCTGATGAATCAAACGGACAGATGTGCTTTATCCAAGGGCGACTCATGATGCTTCCAATAAAGAAAATACTTTTCCCATCCTCTTTTTGGGGTATATTTGATTTTTTTGTTCTTTTTGATGATTTTGAAAAAGAATAAAGGAGTATTACGTTACAATGGAGGAACGAGTACAGCAAACATACAAGCTCAAGGAATAAGGACAAGACTGATGTTCTAAGGAAATGATACTCAGGAAAAATCCTCCAGTGTCCAAAGGTGTTAAGACGCAAAGGCAAATTGTTACTAGGCTGATGGGTAAAGGATGCAAATGCGGTTGATAGAACACACAATGGTAACATCCTTCGATGTAAGTTTAACGAGCCCAAAGAAGGGAAGCTCAGTGATTTTTCATATTTAGAGAGTCTGAAAAAGCATAAAAGGCAACTCCATTAGGGTACCTTTTTCGACAATAGTCTAGTCGGTTCGAAAAAGGGGTAAACTAGCACCGATTAGACGTCAATTCAAAACCATTTTAACGAGTGTGACAAGGACAAGATCACTCGGCTATTTTTTCAATTTTAAGGAGTCTTAACTATGGACTCCGTCAGAAATGTTCTTCTGGACCAATTTAACGAGTGTGAAGGAATAAGGTCACTCGGCGATCTTTTCAATTTTAGGGAGTCTAAAAAGAGCTTAACTATGGACTCCGGGGGGGTTTCTTTTTCGTAAATTTAGTCCCTCAGGCCCGAAAAAGGGATAAAATTATACCTGAGGATACTCTTCTAAAGAATGGGAATTCAATAGAGTATTCCTTTGTTCGTACAGTTGACCATCTGGACCGAAAAAGGGGTAAACTACCGTCGGACAGACGTGACTTCAAATTTCAGTTTAACGAGCGTGAAGGCCACAAGATCGCTCGGCAATCTTTTCATGTTTAGAGGGTCTGAAAAGGGCTTAAAAGGAGACCCATTTAAGGAACGTTCTTCTGGACCAATTTAACGAGTGTGAAGAAACAAAGTCACTCAACAATCTTTTCATCTTTAAGGAGTCTAAAAAGGGCTTAAAGAAGACTCCATTTAAGGAACATTCTTCTGGACCAATTTAACGAGTGTGAAGAAACAAGGTCACTCGACAATATTTTCATCTTTAAGGAGTCTGAAAAGGGCTTAAAGAAGAGTCCATTTAAGGAACGTTCTTCTGGACCAATTTAATGAGTGTGAAGAAACAAGGTCACTTGGCAATCTTTTCATCTTTAAGGAGTCTGAAAAGGGCTTAAAGAAGACTCCATAATGGTTTCTTTTCTCAGTTAATCCGAACGAGATCGAAAAGCATAAATACAGTCTCGTCGGATGTTTCTTTTTGGTCTCAAAGCGAGCTTGAAAAACAACAAAGGTAGCCCATGATCGACACTTTGTGGGTCGATGTCAGGTATCGCTTCGTAAGACCAGGCAAAAACGTCGCGAAATTCTTTGAAAAGATCCGTGTAAATATGAATCTCTTCGGGGGAGAAATCCACTCCGATGAAGACATTCTCCATGACACCAGGGTTTCGGGAGATGTTAATAGGTATAGTTTCAGTGATAGTCTCCATATTTCCCTCAGCATAAATTTCCTGTGTAGCTAAGAGGTTAATAGGACATGGTTGATCTCCCGTCATGGTGATAGTGAATTCTCCTGCCTCGATTCGGCTTAACTCTGGGAGGAAATATGATCTGTGATGCAGATCTTCCCAAGGTCTGTCTAGACTAGTCATTGCTTCGATTACAGTTTCGTCAGAAGGCAAGACTAAGTCTAACGAATCAGTGTTGGCGAGAGAACCCTGAGCCCAGATAGGCTCTAGGAGTGGATCCAACTCTTGTGCGGGAATCGAATCAGGGTTAGCTGAAACTTGTTGAAATAAAGAGTACGCTACTTCAGCGGCCGACAAGGGCATGGACATGCCAGAGTGCCCTATCTCATCCATCGTGGCTGATGGGGAAGGAAGAATCCACGGATCTGCAAAGTAAGTCGTGCGGAACGACGAAACGTGAAAAATCTCAGCCTTGTGGTGAGTCGATATAAACTTGACATCATCATGAGGAGGTGGGTAATCGAAGGTACCCATCAAGAAAGGGCACAAGCCAATTCCCACATTAACGACACCGGGTTGAGGATTATCTATCATGGGAATCGTGGATGCCCCCAAATATGGGTCAGGTCTAGAGAAGGACAATTGATCGATGGTCACTATCCGACCCTCATGTGGAAACAATAAGACTCGGAAAATTGTAGCAACCACAGATTGCATAGCATAAGTCCAACTTCGACCTAACAAGAGGTTATAGTCGAGGGGAGCATCGACTACCTCTACTTCAACGCACACGGTCTTCCCTCCTAACTGCACAGGGAAAGAAGGAATAATGCCATGTGGTCGGAAAGAACGACCGTCGAATGCAGTGAGGAGAGTAGGTGATGGAGACAAAGTGGGCTAACCAATGGCTTTCCAACATGCTAACGACATAACGCAAGTCGAAGCGCCCTCGTCGACCACCGTGCGGAAGATATTCCGTGTAAACAATTTCGTGGGATGAGCCACTACTATCTGAAATGCGACGTGGTAAGGCAAACGAGGTTTCAAGTCAGTCGTATCTAACATGATGGTACCCGGATTACAAGTCTCAGTAGAGCCTAAAGAAGTCAACAAGGCTTTCCTCTAAGCAGGGCAACTTTGGAGGACCTCCAAAGCGGACATAGCACAAGGGGTTTGGGATAAATCTTCCACCACAGAGTAATTCTGGGCGGCCCTTGCATTTGGATTGTGAGAATCTTTATTAAACGCACCTTTTGGAATGTGTGTCATCATTTCTCCCAACGTCTTCTCAATCTGTAGAGGAAGAGATGGGAGTTCGACTTCTTTTCCCTTCTCAGAGGCGCTTGGTTTACTATAGTCGTGCGCTCTAGTCGTTATTAAAGCATCACCCCTAACCATATATACGTTCGTGGATGAGGAATTGTTTGGGGGAGGGCAGGTTTCTTGGCTGCCCCCTTCGGCACTTGTAGAGGCTTGAGTTAAATTTTTACCATGCTGAAAGGGATTAGTCAACACGGCTTGCTGTTACTGTGTAACAAACTTTTGGGCCTCTGCAAGTCAAGGAAACAGATGGGTCGGGTGGTCTTCTGCACACAAGTTGCACGTATACCTCGCCTTCCGTTTTTCCATAGTGCCCTTTCCATCATTATCAGTGGGTTTTTTATCCCCCCTACCCGTCTTGTGTTGTTTTTTCTTCCCTTCAGGCTGTTGGGGGGCCTTTGGGTTGGTCGTCTGCACGGAGTGTACTTCCAACGTTTGGGTAGGGGGAGCAGCCAAAGCAGTAGTCTGGCTGGCCGTTGAATGTTGTATAGATAATTGTTGCAATTGTTTTGTCAATTGCTCAGCGGGGTTGGTTTGTGTCGAACCAACGATACCATCGGCATGTGGTCCGACTCTCTGTCTAGTTTTATCCAGTATCGATCGTGGTGCATCCGGCAGGATGTTGTATAATAAACTAGACTGAGAATAGATGAGCTCAAATTGTTGAGCCCTCATGATGGCATCTTCTTCGGAGAAAACCCCAGAAGTTGCGACGTCTTTGGATAATTGTGGTACTAAAGACTTAAGGAACCACTCAAGTAGGAATGATGGTGGAACTGGTACTTTTATTAGACTCTTTTGGCATCTCCACTCTCGGATATGATCAGAGATATGGTCCGTTGTCGTCTATTCGAAATTGGCAAGCAGCTCTGTGCCCGCGTCGTATCTCACAGGTAACTGGAAATGGTTAAGGAAGGCCATAGCCAGTTCGCCAAAAGAGGAATATCGTGAGCGATCAAGCTCGATGTACCATTTCGCGACACTCCCAATAAGAGTGCATTGAAACAATCACAACTGGACGGAGTCATCTTTCAGTGAGTTAGATAAACACCAAAGGTGGAAAGTAGTCACGTGATCACCTGGATCTTCGTTAGGCTTGGCCTCGAACTTTGGAATGTCCGAAGGCAACTTCGTTGGCATAGGAGGCCAACGCGGATCATGACAGATAGGATCATTTAACAACCTTGTCAAATCGGGCAAGTGTAACGTCGCCAGGAATGGTAGTTTGGGTTGTTGTTGATAGCCTGGGAAAAGGGGTCCTGGAGTTTGACTGGCACCAGGTTTCCATGAAAAGTTTGGTTGTTGGCCCGGATTCTAGTAGAGACCATGGCCCTGACCAACGTAAGGGTTTTTCATCTGTGGAGACATCATTGGCTGATTCCCCATAAAGGACATAAGATGTTGGGCATTCATCATGTTTGACAGACTTTGGGAAGGATTACCCCATGCCAGTCCTGATGGGAGAGGCATAGAATTTTGTTCGAGGTTCCATTGATTGTGGAAAGAATTACCCCAGAACGACATTCTAGAGGAAGGAACGGATCCTTGTCCTGAGTTCCAAGGTCCTGGTATATGTGCCCCCGGCGCAGGAATAGTACCCTGCGCCAGAGTAGACTGTCCAAAAATGGGAGTGTTCCCAGATGGGAAAGCAGTGGATGTGAAAGTGTTGTTACCAAACGTCCTGTTCCAAACAAATGGTGACGAACCTATCGGCTGATTTTGGGCAGGTGTTCCTTGACTCCCGGCTCCAAATGAACTCGTGTGTGCAGGCTGCCCGGCGGACTGCTGATGCAGACCACCAAGCGAAGGGGACGAAGGAGAGATATGACCTCCAGCGTAAGGAAAAGAATTAAAAGGAACAGGAATGCCCCCAAGTTGACCTTGCAGAGGAGCGTTAGAGCTCCCTGCCCCCAGACCCAAAGTTTGTAAAGTGGAGTAAGTGAGTGCAGGACTTGTACCTGAACTAGGCATACCGTATGAGAACGGAGGGCCTGTCGCACTAGGTGTGAAGGGAGGTGTGGTTTCCGTGATAGATGGGGACGATCCACTGTGCGACATAGTTGCGGTCGAGACCGTAGTGGCTCGGACCGACGACGGAAAGTTAGGAGATGCTTCTCCTGTGGTGAAAATGGTGATGGGAATGGAAGAATTCCCAGAGGAAGTAACAGAGTTTGGTTCCATAACTATATGAGGCACTAACAGGCGTTCATAAAACTGGATAGGTACAATGATCGATGGCCAAGTATCAGTGGTTGGGGTTTTAACTGAGCCAATATTGGTGATTGATTCCTCTGGGAGTTGTTCGGGCTCAATGGTTTGTAACCTGGTTGCTTCGAAAGACCCTTGTTGGTCTAGCTTCCGCCTCAATGGTGGCAGGGGTGGCTCTAGTATAACCAGCGGCAGGCCCAGAAGCCTTCGTGACCGGCGGAGCTCTGAATCCTCCACTGTGTGAGAAGATCCACGACATGCTAAGGTATTCTGCATGATCAAACAATAACACACACTAAAAAAGAATCCCTTAAGAGATAAATAAAGCAAACACTAAACTAGTTGGAAGAACAGTTACAACAACCAACACTAGAGCAACTTACTGGTGCAAGTGCAGCTCGAAAATGGAAGCACCCTCTGGGTATACTCTGCAAAGAATGGCCCGATGTCTGACCTAGGTACCGCGGTATACCCCTGCAGTCACCTGTGTATGTCCCTAGAAAAGATTGGCAACTAGTTTTCCAGCATGCGAACAGTCACCAGGAGGGTACAGTCGATAGTCGGGTAGACCACAATGAGCAGGGTATCAAGCCAGAAACCTGTCAAGGGTATCAAGAGAAAATGGTCTGGAAGACAACTGAGGACCTCAAACAGATTCGAGACCCACGAAGCCCCGTGGAAAATGCAAACTACGGAATCCCTTAACAATTCCTCGATATGTGTTCTCCACTATGCTTGGTCCATCTTTGGAGGGGTTATATCCACTACCTTTCCTTACGCGACCTCGTGTTTAGCCCCTGTGTTAGAGGGGGGTCCTGGATAACTTTCACGTAACTGGACTTCTACAGTCCCTATGACACACTCCAATGTTTGGTTTGACTGGCCTTGGAGAATTTACTCTCCAACCTATTCCAAGGCCCTAGTCCTGAGCTAGTGTATGAACCCTACAAACAAAAAAGTCTAATAGATTTTAAATTAGCGTTTCTTTTATGGGATTTTTTATGTCACAAGGTATGAAGGTGAAACTGATGGTGTGTAAAGACTCAAAGCAAAATGAATAATAAATGCTTGGAAACAAAAACTTTTACAAAAAATGCAAAAACCAACAACTTTTCACCAAGAAAGAATTCTTTTTCTTTTTAACTTTTCTAAGATTTCATGCAGCAAACATAAAGGAATTCCGCTTAGTCTGCGAGCTACTTATGCTCTAAATGCGCTGCAAAAACTTATGAAAAAAGAATTCTTCCTGGCTATTGATGCAACAACACAATCTTCAAACAAATAAGCAAATGAAAAAGATAATTTTTTTTTATTTAAGTGCAAAATGAAGCAACAAAGGGAAAATGTCGACAAGCACAAAACCAAGAAAAAAAAAAAATCTGGCTTAAAGCGCAGATCGTAAAGAACCAGAGCAAAGACGCACAACGACAATCAATAAAGCACTGACTCTTACGCTTGTCTAAAAACCATAAAACAAAACCTTTTGTTTTTTTATCTTTTCTATCAACAATCAACTAAGAAAGAACAGGCTAAGGGTATGAGGCCCTAACCTACTGACGGTGCCACCCTAGACTCAAACTCCTGAGAGGAACACTTCTCACCACAGGAGGGGATGACTGCCCCACCCTGATTGAAAAGCACCCAATCAAGCCCGCTACTTTCACTGAAACAACACGCGTGCAAATGTGTGCTGAGCTATAACAGAGTGCGAGTACCCACAGGCTGAACTGGCACAGGCCGCGTGTAGGTATAAAATCCAAGAAAAAATTAAACACAGGCAGCCCAGACCTGGAAGAGGCCTCTAGTATTGACAACCAGGGTCTCTTGAAGGCTTGGATGCTTCTTCTTTTACAGAAAAGAAAAATAATTGCAAAGAATAACAAACGCAATAAAGAAAACTGAGACAAGACTGTGAACCAACAAGACTCAGACAGGATCTAGAAAGCCCCCTGAGAATGTATAATTCTGACAAGGAAGAGGGAGACTGCCTCTCAAGCTTTCTGACTCCTACACGCTACTGAAACCTCTACAGCAAGCATTCAAATGCGAGTTGTAGAAGGTTAGGGCGCGAGTTACACGCATGCAGGCCTTCTGCAGGCCACGTGTACCTCTGTGTGTCTCGATAATTGTCGTCAAGCAACAGTCAAGGAAAAACTGGTATAAAGAACTAAGTTCCCTGCTAGCTCTGACCTAACAGAAAACAGACATGCAAAGAAATATAAAATCCAATCCTTTAAACTACCCAAAAACCTTCAACTAAATCCGGAAAACCCTAAAGAGTAATTCCCCAGTGGAGTCACCAATTCTGTTGTGGGGAAATAATACCCTACGGACTAGCAAGCTAGGGTTAGACTTGCATGCAGATCATGACCTTAAAGAAATCACTTTTAACCTATCACCCCAACACTCAAACCCCTTTTTCACATACAAGCATGGAAAGGACCTACTAACCTTTTTACTGATGTTTGGTGTAGATCCTCCATTGCGCTTTGTCCACTTGCTTGCACTACTCCTTCCAAAGACAATCCTGCAATCAAGACAAAACACTACACATGCATGCTATTTTTCTACTTGAGGGTTCGAGATTAAGCATAAATCGAATGAATCATATATAACTCATGCATTGGGGTGGGAAAAGTATTCTTTATTATTTTCAAGATGAATCAACTTACAATCAATGTTGAGACCGGCCACCATTCCTTGATCCTGATCCTGGGATCCTCCTCTTCTTTGTCCTCCAACTGCTTTGTGTTAATTCTCCTTAGGCTTGAGGAAAGGTTAAAGGGTTGGGACAAATGGATTCGGAAAATGGGCAGAGTTTCTTCGCTATGTTTTTCCTCCTCCAAATAGTACCCCTACCCCTTCTTTTATAGGCTAGAAGGAGCCAGGGTTTTGGACGAACTCTCGGCCATGCATGGCTGGGAGTTTTAGTTAACTGACCCATAGATTTTTGTGCCATCAGCAACTTTCCTGTTTTTTTTCTTTGTTAGGTAAACGCAGGCTGTAGTAGGCCTGCTAGTGTTGCAATGCGTGCAGTAGTAGGCCTGTCAGCGTTCCAACGCGTGCAGTAGTGAGTTAGGGCGCGTGTCACTTGATTGAAGAGGATTTTCAAGAGTTTATTCAGCATGGCTTTGGAAAGGAAGGGATATGGGTTGGCCTGATGCCAGGTAAGCATGTGTGGTGCAATTTAGGGTTATAATACTATGTACCAACATGGTGCCGTAATAGCAAATAGTCAAGAGGCACGTGGCATAATAAAAACAATGCATGGATATATTAGCATATCTCAATGAAGATCGCTTGGAATGAAGCAATTAGACCCCATGTTCACATTTCACTAGGATGGATGGATGCTCGTGTTTGGTACCAACTGGTTAAATTGCTTACTAGATCATATTGTGTAATACCCCAGTTTTGAGCCCCATAATAAATAATGTATCTTGTTAAATTATGAAAGGGCAGAGTGCCCAAACAATTAACGAGGCCAGTGTGCCTAGGAAATGCAAAGTTTTGATCATTATTAATAATAAATACATCACTGGCTGTTAAAAGGAAAAGGACAAGAGTTATAGAGGGATATGATTCCACAAGAGAGGTGGCTTGAGGGGTTAAGTATTATTTTATATTTTAATTACCCATATTTGTTTTAATGGAGAGGAGTGGTTACATGAGCTTCTTGGGAAGGAAATGTGGTTCTTGATTTGCAAGTAAATATACAAACCATCTTGTGGAATGTTTGGTTTCTTCTTCCTTTTCTTCTTCTTCTTCACTCACTCACTCACTCACTTAGGGGGGATTGTTCATTGTTCATTATTCACACCTTTCATTATGTTCTCTCTCCATTCTTCATTCATGTTTTGGTTTGGGAAAGAAAAACAAATTGTTGGAGACGATCCATGGTTTTGTTGGATGTAATGACTTCTGGTGTCTTCCAGTCGTGAATTATTGCATGCATTCCTGTAATGCATTACCATACATTAATTTTTTCCCACAAATGTGAATCTTGAGAGTCCCAGCATGGAGATTCTTGACCAAATGCATTGGATCCCTGGAAGGAGGTGGACAACCTAAGGGACTACGTGGCAGAGAAGGGGGTACATTCTCTTGGTTTGTGCAGGCTCGGTAGAAGAGAGCTGGTGTACTTTGGGTTGTTGTGTGTGCTGAGAATCTTGTGAGAAATTGAGTGCTGATTGGTTCGAGAAGCTGAGTGACACTATGGAATCGTCCTTGTGAATTCATAGCCCTGGTTCGAGGGTGACATTTTTGTTGAGACTTGGAACAACAGTGTCTACGGTTGGGTGTAAGGTCATTGGTCTGCAACTAGTTGGTGATTCATTTCATTAGAGATAAGTGTTATCTTTCATGGTTTTATTTACCTGTGTATTTATTCCGTACTGTATTTATTTATCTATGAAATTCATATCTATAATATTCATGTTTATTGTTTATTGTTGTGCATGACATATCTCTCATTTCTTTAGGTTGTAGCATGAATATTGAAATCTGCATGTGAATATTTCTTGCCTCTTACTTAATTAGAAATTTATTAGATTCTGAATTAAGTTCAGAAGTGATCTTGAAGTAGCGTATCCCGACCTGGGGGTGGATGGGTATGTTATAGATTGGTATCAGAGCTTCAGGTTGAAACACCAGACTGGTATGGGCCGAAACTGTGGACATGATATTATGGTTAAAAATGGATATGTCCTGCTGATCTTAAAGCTTAGGAGAGATAGCACTATAGAGATCGCACAAAAGCTAGAGCGTCATGCAGAAAGTGATACTTTGT
>ML794083.1:217207-228205 GCA_009831015.1 Picea engelmannii | reverse complement strand
CATGTTGAATGTTATCCTTTAAAGTTCCTATGAATACATCAATCAAGTGCTCATCTGGAATATCTGTTACCTTTATATTCAATCTTTGGAAGTTCTCAATGTGCTCAGTAACTAAACCCTTTTTCTTGAGATTTATCAATTGGATAAAGAAGGTATTGCTCCTTGTATCCTCATAGTGTGCTATCATTTCTTTCATGAACATTGTCCAAGTGACGAGTGATTTGCGGGAACAAAGCCATTGATACCATACAAATTGATTGGGTTCTAAATATAAAGAAGAAATTCGTACCTTTTGTGTATGTGGCACATTATGTAGATCAAATAATTGCTCCATCTGAAGTATCCATGTGATTGGGTCCTTGCCATGAAACTTCCTCATATCGATCTTAGGAACGTGGTTGGTCTTCAACCCAAAGTTGGAGTTTCTCCATTTTTGATTCACCTTCCTTGTGTTCTCATCATGAATTTCATGGGATATTTCACTTTCAGGTGTCCTCTTTATTAAGATTTTTTTCAATCCTTCCATGATCTCCCCTTTTAAACCATCCATCTTAGTATCCAACTTAGCTTCCATTGAATCCGTCATCTCTTGTAGTTCATCTTTGGTTACTGTCTTCTTTTGTAAATCCTTTATGTCCCTACACATTTCTTCACCTTCATCAAGAGTCCAAGTAGGATTGTTTGGAGGCTTATTTGGTGTAGAAGTCCCCTTTTTTGGTGGCATGTTGGCCAAGTATCACTTTAAACCTTGATTTTGAGGTGGTTCTGCTAGACCATCTTCCTTTTATTGTATCTCCAAAATTTTGGCCCTTCTAAGTATGAACTTTTATTTTTTGTAGGTCTCTGATATTTCTTCTCTTCATTGCCACAGGTCTGATAAAAATTGGATGTGCCAAGTGGAATTTACGATAACTTCCCCCCAACTTGTTGATTTTTGTCCTTTCCAGGAGATCTCATTTGTATGGCATTCCCTGCACAAAATAATTGATATAAAATTTTGAAACTCGTACCAGAACTACTACGGGCCGTCCACTATCCAATGCAACTAGTCTCACTCAATTTGGATACTCTAGGAAGAATTTATGATTGTTTTACCTAGAACACCTACTTGAGACTTACTAATTTATGAGAATATCCTCTGGAGTTCAGGGTCTGAAATGTTACAAATTTTTTTTTATAGTGAAAATTCCACAATGACTCAATTCAAGATGATTCTAGAACCTTATCTTACAAAGGCTGTATCTCCGAAAGTATAAGGAGTCATGAGATGAAATTTTAACCCAACATACCTTGATCCGTCTACTAAATATTCTCCAAGACGTTCCTTCTGAATCATTGTAGAAAAAATGTTATAGCAAAAATTCCATGCTATCTCAGATGTAGCAGTGAAACCCCAAGACCTTGAGCTCTGATACCATATGTTAAGAACCAAATATCAATATAGCATAGAAAAACCTTAGAATAAGTACTCAATGCCTTGAAAAAGAGATAATTTTAGATAATAAGCCTCTTCGAGGGGGAAACCTCCTTTTACCCCACATAAATGTTCAAGTACAAGATGATTCGCAATGAAAATGTCTCCTTGGTATATATAGGAGACTAGGAGGTATAATTACAACTAATGGAATAAAACTGACATAAATAAAATAAAATTACTAATGTAATATGCCCCAATTAAGGGGTAATGAGCCAATATTAGGGCTTAACATATTATTGGGAGATTCCATCGAGTGTTCGACTTCAACTCATTTATTCACATTTGTTGGATTTTACTAAGGTACCTTGGGAGTCATTGACATCAATGGTGATTTCTCTCGCACTTGTTAACTGTTTTCATCAATGACTGATAATCAAGAGGTTTCTACCATGTTTGACTTCATCACCTGTAATCGCATGGTTAGATTCGTACTTGTAGGCGACGGGGTTGAAGACCTTGGATCTCATCATTTTGGTCCAGGTTGCGATGGAGTATTTATGATTTGTATTTTGGCACACAGATCCACTTTGTATGTCTCGTGGCTGTGTTTGAACTTAAGTTTTTTAATACATGGATCCACAGTGTATTTCTAGTGGCTATGTAGAGTCTTGTTGACATGGATCCATGGTGTATGATTGGTGGCCATGACTTACATTTATGATTTAAAACATTTGTAGTCTGAGCATGGGAATGCCTACCTCAGAAGTGGTATAATTTTAAGCGTACGATTGATTGTTTGCAGGTTCCCAATTGGTGTGCTCCTTGTTCCCGACACACACACACGCATTTCACAAAGTATTTCAGCTATCACGAGTTCCAGCCTCATACTTTGGGGGGCATTCTGTTACACATTATTTTAGTCACTCTAATGATTACCCTACAGGCATGTGTTTAGGCTCTCAAAACAATCTTTTACATGGGAAAAATGATTGAGTTCTTCCCCTACAAGGCATATTTTCATAATGACGCCACAGGCAGACAGTAGTACATAGTGTGAAACTACTTGATTTCTGTAGGCTGCTCTATGCCTAGCTTGTGAGATTTCCGCATGCTACTATATAGGCAAGATGCAACAATGTTTGAAGCTAAGGAAAGGAAGAAGTTTCAAGAAGTTTCTAGAAGGGGAATCTTCTAGAATATGAGGTGGCATCTGTATGGTTGTGATCCTACTGGCTTCTCTGATTTGGTGGGATCATCCTCATCCTTGTAACCACTTCATATTCTCCTATATAATAATGGATTTCTCATGGAAAAGGTTAAGAAAGATTGAGAAAAGAATTGTTGAAAGAATAGGCCAAAGACTGTGTGAAGGATCCTATTACAACTGATGCTTGAGGCCTCCATTTGTTCATCAAGATTTTGTGGACCATATTCATACAAATTCAGAGCAAGTGTATGTGTGTGTTGGAACAAAGGACCAATGAAAGGGAATTTGCAACATCAAGGGAATTTGGTTGTATCTTCTACTTTTACTTAATATGATACGGTGACATGTTTCTTTCCCATAAAATCATTAGTGTTTTATTACATGATTCCTTGATCACATGTTTAGGTCTCCATTGAATCTACAATTGTTTCTTTCACTTTGGTTGGTTTGTGTCATTGCAGATCTGATCTCATAAGAGCACCGAAGCGAAGAAGGAACAACAGATATAAAAGGAAGCGATATCCAAAGGTATGTCATCTATTCCTTCTTTGGTAGTAAATTCAATGGTAGCAACTTAGAGAAAGCATCATGTCCTATCTTGTTTTTTTCTATATCCAAGTGGATCTACGAAGATTAGTTTATGTCTGCATTCACCGATTTATCCAATAACAACAGGTTAAACACATACTCACTTGTATATCTCCTACGATCCATATCTCCATCCTAGTCTGCATCCACAAAGACATGTATATCCACCACTTTGTCCAATCCCGATCTTCCTTGGTAGCACAATCCATATCTAGCAGTGCCACGCAAATACCTGAAATCCCTTTTTACTATTGTCCAATGCTCATTCCCTGGTTTTGACATATACATTCTCAAAACTCCCACTACATGTGCAATGTCCGATCTAGTACAGACCATTACAAACATCAAACTACCAACTACACTCGCATATGGAACACGAGACATGTCCTCCTCCTCTTCATGTGCCTTGGGACATTGATCCGCATATAAATTTACACCAACAGGAATAGGAACCTTGACCGATTTACATTCCTGCATATTAAACTTCTGCAATATTGTCTCGACATATTTTCTCTGATTTAACCAAAGTTTCCTCTTTTTCTGATCTCTTTTAATTTCCATTCCCAAAATGAAATTTGAAGCACTGAGATCCTTCATATCAAATTTAGAGGAAAACTGAGTTTTCACATCATGGATAATCTCCTTTTTGTTTCCTATCAGCAACATGTCATCCACATACAAGTCCAAATAAATCAAATGATCACCAATTAATTTAAAATACTCATAGTTATCCTCTTTGTTTCTTGTGAATCCAAGTCCCAGCATATAACTATCAATTTTTTGATACCACATCTTTGGTGATTGTTTTAAATCATACATGGACTTTTTTTAGCTTGCATACAACTTATTTTTAAATGCCCATTTGCTTCCAATGAGATTTCTTCCAATTGGCAACTCCACTAGATCCCAAGCCTTATTCTTATCCAAAGATGCCATTTCTTCGTCCATGACCCTGTTCTAGAGATTTCCATCCTATGAATCCACGACCTCCCTGACAGTTCTAGGATCATCATCAGTAATAGACAAAGAAAAATTTGAATGAAAATAAGATGGAGTATACCTTTCTGACAACCTTCTTTCTCGAACCGATCTCCTCAATACTAGAGTATGAGGATCTTCTTCTTCTGATTCCTTTTCTTTTGTAGCGTCTGATTCATCATCCTTTAAATCAAACTCTATTTTATCTGGTTCTTCCTTACTTGGTAGGAATTCCTGTTTAACAACATCCTTCATTTCTCTAAATACCACATCTCGACTATACACTATGTTCTTATTTTCTGGGTTCAAAGCTTATAACCTTTGAGACTATCTTTATATCCAATAAAGATCCACTTTTCAGCCTTCTTATCTATCTTACTCTTGTTTTCCTTTGGAACATGAACATATGCATCACAACCAAATACCTTGAGATGTGTGAGAAAAGGTTCCTTACCAATCCATACCTCTTGTGGAGTCTTTTCATCCAACACTGATGAGGGTGATCTGTTGAACAGGTAACATGCAGTACCCACTACCTCTACCCATAATTATTTCCCTAACCTGACACCATTGAGCATGCACCTTGCTTTTTCCATCAGTGTCCTGTTCATCCTTTCTGCAACTCCATTCTGTTGAGGTGTATATGGAGTATTCTTCTTCCTTTCTATACCGCACTTCTTACATAATTCTTCAAATTCATTATCACATAACTCTCCTCCATTATCTGTCCTCAACACCTTAATTCTTTTCTATGTTTGACTCTCAACAAGATCCTTAAACTCTTTAAACCTGTCAAAGACTTCAGATTTCTTCCTGAGAAAATATATCCAAGTATTCCTTGAGAAGTCATCTATAAATGAGACATAGTACACATATTTTCCCAATGATGGGACCGACATAGCTCCAAAAACATCACTATGAACTAGTTGTAAAGTTCCTTCTTCCCTCGTTGCACCAGAGGGGAATATTACCCGATTTTGCTTCCCATATATACAATGTTCACAGAAATCAAAATCCAGAGAGCAGTTAGACATACCTTCAACCATACCTTTACCGTGTAGTAGTCGAAGATCCTTCTCTCCGATATGCCCCAGTCTTTGATGCCACAACATAACCTTTTCTCCAAAGACTGTAGGAGTTCTTTCTTATTTAACTCCAATATCAGGAAAAATGGAACTATTACACCCATCACTAATAGTTCTTCCTTGAATCTTAAACATAGTTCCAAACCGAACTCCCTTTAGCAACACCATTTCTCCTTGAACCATCTTGCGGGTTTCCTCTTCAAATATTGTTTTTACACCTGCATCGTCCATTTTTATTATAGAAATCAAATTTCTGGCTAAAAATGGGATGTGCAGAACATTAGGAAATGTTCTGATCCTTCCATCTATGAGCCTCAACTTGAATTTTCCTTGTCCTATGATTCTGGTTGTCGAATCACCACCTAAGAAAAAATTTCCTCCATCATACCTTTCATATTCACTGAATCACTCCCTGTGTGGAGTCATATGAAAGGATGCACCTGAGTCAACCAAAAATTCCTCATGATCTACATGTGTGCTTGATTAAGCCAAGTACACATCCCCTCCTTCCTTGGAGGTATTTTCTTCTGTAGAAGGAGATTCTTCAGATCCCTTCTTTTTCTCAACTTTGGATCTACACTGCTTCTTGTAGTTCCCTTCTTTTCCACATCTCCAACATACCTTTACAAAATTTCTGGGAGATTTAGATCTACCCTTAGACTTATATATCCCACTTGAGAAATTAGATATATTTCTTTCCTGGGAGCATCCTCTTGCAAATAATGTGTTTGTGCTCTGTCCTTCCATATTCTTTCATCTCATCTCCTCTGAAAACAAGGATGAGACCACTTTATCAAACTTCAAGGAAGTTGTATTACTACCTATGGCCACAACCAGAGTATCTCACGTCTGATAAATAACACAGTAAAATGATACATTTATCTTCATCTGAAATTTTAATCTCAATAGATACTAACTGACTTACCACATTATTGAAGGCGTTCAAATGCTCTGCCACCGAGTCTCCATCTCTCATCCTTAGGTTATACAACTTCTTTCTCAGAAATAGTTTATTTACTAGGGACTTAGACTGATACAACTTCCCCGACTTATCCCATAAATCATTGGTTGTAGCTTCCTCTGACACATTCAGTAATACTGAATCTGAGAGGCACAGTCAGATTGTGCTCTTTTCCTTTCGATCCAACTTTTTCCAGTCATATGCTGAAGTTCCTGTAGGTGTAGTACCCGGATATATTGTGATCCACTGATCTCTGTCCACCAACAGATCTTCCATCTTGAGCTTCCAAAGCTCAAAAATTTTCCCACTAAACTTCTCGATCTCCATCTTTGAATTGCTTTCCATTTCTTTTTACCTGGAAAATCAATACCACAAATCTCCCACTATAACAAGGCTTATCACAGTCCTGAGGAAAACCCTTGACCACAAAGGCATCCCCCTGAAGCCAACAAAGCTCTGATACCAAATGTACATTTTAACCTAGTACACTATTTACTGCGAATAGATTTTCAGTAAAAGAATAGAAAAGATACAATGACAAATACAAACATTACATAGAGACTTTTCCCCTGGAAACCCAAACTGGGAAAACCAACATATTCTATATTCATTCATCATGATACATTTTTTATAATAAAATAAACATATAGGAGCCAGTGACATCCAAAACCCTAACCCAATGACTTGGATTAGTCAACAACCCTAATTCCTTAACCGGAAATAGAAAACCATCGACAAAAAACCATGTGCCAAAAACCACCTAAATATGTGACACATTTCTCGAGGAAGAATTTTTTTTCTTGGGATCACTGCCCCTGAACCCTCGCACGAGGGCTATCACCCCCTTGCACCCCCCAAGGGTGGGCCTAGTGGTCACCCCTCAAACCCACCTGCGCTCCTGGCCAAGAATATAACACATACCCAATAGTAAATCTATGCTTTTACTGTCTTTTGTCTTGTTTTATGCTCGTTTTAACATTTCTATTGTATTGATGGCTCACAACCATCATTTTTGTTGTGCACAAACACTACCATAGGAGATTCGTTGGTGGCATTGGAAAATTACTTGCTGCGTCGAGGGCTCAAATTAGAGCCTTCATCGGTCCACGTATCTATTGGATTACTGAGAGGGGGGGTGAATCAATAATAGCGTAATTATAATCCTTTTTCTTCAAATGTTATATCAATGTAGAATCATTATCCAATAATGAGACGTAAGAAATAAAAAATCACACACATACACAGTACACCAGTGTTTTACGTGGAAATACAAATCGGGAGAAAACCACATAATGCTTTTTCTTATATGTCTTGAAGAATTACATTCATTGGAAGCACCAACTTCCTTTGTTTTCTAGCTGCAACTGGAAGGAGGTTCCAACCCCCTAGTTTCTCAGGCTACAACTTGAGGGAAGCTCCAACTTCCCAATTCTCTGGCTACAACCAGAAGGAGGCTACAACCCCCAATGTTCTCCAGCTACAACCAGAAGGTGGCTACAACCACCTGTCCTTGCCCCATCCTGCCACCCTGAAGTAGAAGTAGAATGATGGAACCACTGTCACACTATCACTATGAGATATACTTCTATAAACTTTTACCAATAAATCTAAACCATGCATCAACCATGCATCAACCTGTACCTCAACCTGTAATCAACCTGTACCATAAACAAGTGCATCAACCATGCACCAACCTGTAATCAACCTGTACCGTAAACAAGTGCATCCAACCATCTACCAAGTATGTGCCAATCATGTGTCAACTACTCATCAACTATGACTCATCAATATGTACCAACATCATCAACTATACACCTCATGTATGTGCGCCAACTCATCAACTGCTTGTCTCAACCATGTACTCAACATGTACCACAACCAAAAGCCCTCATCAATTTCATCATCCAAATCTGATTTGTAGATCTGTAATAGACCTGGTGTATATGATCACATTCTTGCAAACCTTCCTTAACTTTAAAAACAAGAGACTAACATTTTCATCAAGCTTTTCTTTAGTCTCACATGCCTAGTTTTGGATTAGTCAACAACCCTAACTTGAAGTAATCATAACTTTGAGCATGTAATGTATAAAGATCTGAAAGTGATACAAAATTTTCTTCAGTGTGTTTAATGAAATTCCTCCATGTGTCACTACTTGGAACCTCTCATAAAAGGAGTTATAGCAAAAATAGCTTACCTTGCTGAATTCTGGCTTATTCTAGAGAGCGACCTTGTAGAGCGTGCCCCACACAAAATATTTGATGAAATGATCTAAAAATGTTACATAGAATACTAAATACTATACCCTAACCAACACAATTAGTCTCATTGAATTGGGATCTTTTATGAAGAAGTTATGACCTTTTTACCGAAACATCTGATTTTGACTAGTTTTAGGACTGGCCACAAACCCTATTTTCCACAGACTGTAACTCCCAAAATACAACGAATCACAAGCTGAATTTTTTTTTGTAGATACTTGGATATGGTTTCTCACTTTCATAGAAATTTCACGTTCGGAATCATTATAGAAAAAAATTTATAGCGAAAATGGTGAGATGACCTGTAAATAACATACCTTAGAAAGCACCATCAAAAGAATTTATCCTTCCTTGCATTTCAACCTTCTTTTCTTCACCTTCACTCATAATTATGGTTTAGATATCCTTGGTTACCTTAGACACATATAGATATTCAATATTCTCAAGTGTGATTCAAATGAGAGAGCCTTTCCTCTTATTTATGCTCCCCAAGTAGCTTCCTTAAAAACATCTTCTAGGTCACTTGGCCCACTTTCCTTATTTTAGGGTTGGGTCCACTTCTAATTTCTCTATTAAATTTATTATTGAAACAATTTATTTTTTATTCACTTTGAATTATAATACACTCATCACTTCACTTTATTATTTACATTTTAAAATCTCTTAAACCACTTTGACTACTTTGACCTTTTGGGGCTTCTAGATGACATATGAGGGTCCTCCAACTTCGTAAGGCCATAACACTCAAACCGTGAGGAGTTATGTGACGTTATACATGCCACCAGACATGGCATGACATGTACTATCCATATAGAATAGTATTATTTGAAAATATATCATAACTCATACCATTAACCATCAAACAAACTTGGGTCCATTACCCAAACCTGGGGTCTCCAACTTCTCATGGCCATAACTCTCTAACCATGAGGAATTATGTGACGTTCCACATACCACCGGAAATGAAATGACAAGAAATATCCATCTAGGATATTTTCCCTGACAAAATCACTTTCCTTCATCTCATTATTCCACAATTAAGCATGGGTTCTCTTACTCCACAAAACATCTTCCCGAGAGGGCTTTCACCAGAAGGGGACCACTTTGGAGTTCATCCATATTTACTTCTTATCAACCATGAAAAGAAAATAATGAGTCATATTTACATCAAACAATATTGGGTCCCTTTCCCAAGCCTTTGTGCTATGGGGCTTTCTTCAAGGGTTGACATCAATGATAACCAACCTTAATCAACAATCTCCCCCTTTGGCATTGATGGAAACACTCTAATGCAATACTGAAATCATATCACTCATGCTCCCCTTGGAACCATGCCTTTGTCCTCTGCATCTGATAAATCTGCTCCTCCTGGAACCATGCCTCTGTCCTCTGCATCTGATAAATCTATCCCACTTTGTCATCAATGGCAAAGCTATCTTTCCATCCGAGGTTGCTCCCCCTGACAAACTATCCTCTTATGGTGCTTCCTCGTGTACATCTAAGACATATAAGATAAGCATTAAAAAAAAATCATTTTTGGAGTAGAAATAACTCCAAGTCTTTGGTGAATATATTCAAAGGCTTCCCGTGGAAGTGGTTTTGTAAAGATGTCTGCCACTTGTTCTTTTGTGCCCACATACTTAACTCTGATGTTCTTTTCTGCAACCTGTTCCCGTAGAAAGTGATACTTGATTGGAATGTGCTTTGTCTTGGAGTGCATCACCAGGTTTTTTAAGATATTGATGGCACTTGTATTATCACAATATATTGGAATGGGCTCATCATACTCAACCTGTATATCTGTCAAAGTTTGTTTCATCCAAAGAACTTGTGTACAACATGATGCTACTGCAATATACTCTGCCTCGACTGTAGATATAGATACCGATGATTGTTTCTTTCTTAGCCATGATACCAAACACTCACCTAAGTAGAACATTTCTCCACAGGTCCTTCGTCGGTCATCAATACAACCTGCCCAATCTGCATCTGTGTAGGAAATAAGTGATAGATCTTTTCCTTTTGGATACCATAATCCAAACTCTTCTGTTCCTTTGAGATATCTGAAGATCCTCTTTACTGCTAATACATGTGATTCCTTTGGTGCTGCTTGAAATCATGCCACCTGTCCAACTTCCTACATTACATCTGGTCTAGATGCTATCAGATATAGTAGGCTACCAATCATTGACCTATATTGCCTCTGATATGTAGACTTTGAATCATCATCTTTGCTCAACTTAGAACTGGTTTGCATGGGAGTGATAACTGGTTTGCAATCTTCCATTCCAAACCTCTTTAGCATTTCTCTGATATACTTGGTTTCTTTGACGTATCTGAAGTCCCAAAAAGAAGGAAAGTTCTCCAAGTAACGACATTTCAAATTCATTCTGCATGTCTTTTGCAAATTTTTGGCTTAACCTGTCATCATCACTACCAAAAATAATATCATCAACATAAACTTCAATTAATAAAATATTACCTTGACTTACCTTGATGTA
>ML794083.1:175177-193285 GCA_009831015.1 Picea engelmannii | reverse complement strand
CCTAAACAACTATCTATTGCACCAAACATATAATATGCTTTCTACTTTAGAAATTAACCAATCCCAATATTTTATCTCATAATCATTTGGATTTGAGAAAAATTCTAGATACTTCAATCTGTCCTTTAGTGCAATTCCATGGAATGGAAACCTTTGCAAATAGAGCCTAACTTCCATATCACTCACCCTTATAAAATAAATCTAGTGGATTTTCCTAGATTGACCTTTATCCTTGTAATAATGAAATGTACATCCATGTTTAATCTCCTTAAGTTTTAACACATCCTTTCTTGATCCATCACGTTATGTAAAATATGATCTACAAAAGAGAGATGACACAAAAACATATTATTTCTATATTAATACCTTTGAAAAGGCTAGTCCTCTTGGCCTTAATCAATGGCCTTCTCAAACTCTCAACAACAATTAGAAACAATAGAAGGGATAAAAGGAACCCCTACCTTAACCCTCTTCCAAAACTAGAAAATATTGACATTGATCTGTTGATAAGCATTGCAAATGAATCAAAGGTTACTCAACTCATAACCCAATTGAAAATATGAACACATAAACCTAAATGGAGCAATATCAACCTCAAATATAACCATTTCTCCTGATAATCATTGCAAATGAATCAAAGGTTACTCAAATCATAATTCAATTGAAAATATGAACACATAAACCTAAATTGAGCAATAAAAACCTCAAATATAACCAATTATCCTGATCATAGGCTTTAGATGGATCCAATTTGACCACCATTGTTGGAATCCTCTTCGTTTTGATGGAATGAAATCATTCCTTTGCTACACCAATTGCTTCATGTATTTGTCTTCTTGACAAGAACCTAGATTATTCATTAGAGATCTAACCAAATAAAAATCTCTTAACTCTCCTTGCTATAATGATGATTATTATTTTATAAATGAAATTATATAGAAAAATGTCTTTGTACTCTTCAAGTGATGTTGTAGTAAATCCAAGTTTGGATATTATGTTTTCATTATTTTGATGATTCCCAAACTAGTGAAAAAACTTGGTATTTTATTCCCCTCTTTGTTCAAGCAAAAGTGACTGCATTTAAGCCTCAAGGTTGTCTCCCTTGGATCAACAAATATATTCCTTCTTCTTTTCTCTAATTTATTGACTTCATGTTTGAAATATTCATTAGGATACATACTAATACTTATCAAAAAATATCTCCCTTCTTCATGTGACTCTAATTACTTGACTTGATTTTTGAAATCTTCATTAGGATAAATACACATACTAATATATACATTATATTTTGAAAAAAAAACACTAATTCAAAAATCTATATTTGCACCCTAATTAAACATAGTTTCTATTAAATTAAAACCCATGAATTCTGAAAACTAATTGGATTTCCTATATTTCATGTTCTTACATCATCTTCCAATTCCTTGATCAACTATCTCAAACTTTGTAAACTAGAAAATCTCTGTTCTTTTAGTTTTATGTGGCCAGTACCCTGTGATGAGAGATAATCATGATTGCACATTGACATAAAAAATAGACACCAACACTTACAATGGATATGATATGTAATAGAAAAAACATATTAGTGTGCTCAACACTTTTTTTAAAAGAGCACCAACATTGAGAGAGCCTCCCTATTCATATTTTGATGCTTTGTCTTATCTTCTTATTGATAATTCTTTGTTCCATGGCCTCTTTTGCAAGTTGTTCTCATCCCTCTCCCAAATATATGATGGTTGAAGGACACTAGTACAATATTTCATTATTGATAAGCTTCCTAATATTTAATTGTGCCAATTGATTCATTACCTAACACAATGCATCTCATAGATCTAAGCTCTTTATCCTAAAAAATATCTACATGTGTAGGTGTTGTTCATGGTAGATGATCAAATGTCAAATCACACATTAGTGTGATATGAGGTCACCTTTGCTTACCCATTGTACCATATCCATATTCTTTCATAATTTACCATGTACACCACTAACCCAATCATACCTCACTCCCTTTGCAAAATCCCTTGCTATTAGCCACCACATCATAAGTATGTCATTGGTGTTTTCCTTTATCAACAACATGAACATGATATCATCACAAATAAGCATATAAGCATAAATAAGCGCAAGTTCAAATATCCATGAAACCTTAGGATAGAAAGTTAAGAAGTATTTCTTGATATTCTATAAGGTACTAGTCTTTAGGTTGTAGTTAAAAAACTTTCATTCATAATGCATCACCATCTAGGTTTATCACCTTGGCCAGGTGTCTTAGTTATTAAATATTCAAATACTATTAGTTATGGTTTTCCTACTTCTCCTTATTGTCAAGGAGACATTAAGGTTTTCACTTCATTTGCATCTCATTTAGGCCACCCCATATTTTAGAGTGCATAGTAACATATATAGTTAGTTTTTTCAATATATGCCTTTGATGCTTTGAAGTTGTTATAAATGCTTATGCCTTCAAGTTGTTATATATTATATTTTCATTGTATGTTTATATACCTTATGTTTCCACATTCATGGATTTTCAAAGGATAGATCGAGGCGAGAGACACAAGTCTCCAAATATGCCTCGCAAATGCTAAAGGATATCAAATGAAGGAGTAAGAGGAACCCCTTCTTCGAAYGAGACATCGAGGACATTGGAGAACCCTATCTCATCAAGGCATGGTAGCTTGGGAGGGGAAGCTAGTGACCAAGGACAATCTAGTGAGATGAGGATATTATCATATGAATCGATGAATAGATCATCTAGACATAGTGCTCGAAATAGAGTGATGGATGCAAATTTTTTATATGCATTGCACATAAATACTCCAACACCAGATAATGTAGGGAACCCATCAYATCAACAAAATATTTTTGGTAAATTTCTTTTGTTTTTGTATTTTTTTGTGTATTTATGTTTATGTTTTATATTTTGTTTGTGTTTTTGTTAAATGTCACAATTAGTTTCAAATGTGTCTTTGTGTAGAGGATCAATTTAATACGGGAGACAATAATGAAAGAGAGAGTGATTATCATGCATAGTCTAATGTTGGTGAAGAGGGTGAAGGTGGATCAAGGGGGCGTTATCGATAAACCAAATATTACATAGCTACTTCCACCTATCCCTCAAATGTTGGTGAGGGTCTTTGGTTATGCTCATGGTCTAACTCTATGGGATTATTCATTTCCTCTTTGATAAGTTTGATACTCTATTTGTATTCCACACTATTTAGGGTCAAATTGTTAATTAGATTTTCTTCTAATTCTTTAATAGTGTCCCTAAGATTGTTATTTTCTTTGACCTCTTCTTCCTTCCTTATTGTTTTTGTTCTTGGTTGCTTTTTTCTATTTCTTGTAATCTAGCCTCCATTTTCTGTAGCTAAGTCTCAAACCCTAATAGATTATTGTCTAGATATGTCTCTGAATATTATCTTCGAAGGATCTAAATTTATTATCAAGCATTATTACTAACTCACTTTGAAGTTTGGTTTCTCTCTCTTCTCTACATTTTTCTATTGATTCTATATATTCATGTAGATTATATAGGGCTACTTAGTTAAGAATTCCTCTCTTAGATTTAGGTATCAATGGTGTATTACTCATATTGAAAACAAAATTAAATAAATAAGAAACTTGTGCACCTGATTCATTGTAGGGTTTGAATAGTCACTAATGGGATTTAGTTACATCAGATCAAATTTACTCCAGACCACCCAAGACCTGCATTTAGTTACCGCAGATTCATCATAGACCCACATAATGTATTCACCACATAAATTAATTCATCGTAGAGATAAGATTCACTGCAAAGATACATTCGTATTTTTTTAACCTCATAATTTTTGGTATAAATGAAAGATGACGACACATTAGAAATAGTCAACTAGGAAATAAAAAATAAATCACAAATTGAAACAACTTTCCTTATAGAAGAAAAAAGGTCGGAAACAATAATTGAACATAAAGATAGGTTGTTTCTAGTTACAATAAGCTCTAATGCCCATAAATATGACATACCTAGTAAAACTCTAAGCTTAAAATGGTCTGGAATATTTATAAATGAATACCTCATTCCAGAAGATCAAGCTAAATTAATGGAGGAGGTTCAAAAGGAAAAGGAAGCCAAGAATGAAGGAAAATGGTCAATAATTAGGAACTGAAAAGATATTATTTGGGATAGAGACCAAAAGGATAACAAAAAATAGCAATTTGAGAGACTTATAATCCTTTCTTGGAATCCTAACCTTCTAAGTCATAAAAAATTCAGTGATCTTGAAATGCTTCTCTTAATGCTTTTCAAGAATGGAAATAACATTTTAAAGAAATCCAAGTAATCTCTTACTTTTCTTATGATCCGATAGACCAATTTTTATTTCAGTGGACTTAAATAATTATGTGTGTGTGTGTGTCTATATAAACATATATGTATAATATATTTATTATGTATTAATTAATTATTAAACATATTTCATAGGGTTATATATATATATATATATATATATATATATATATATATATATCCTAAGTGGGTCTAATGATTAAGAACACATACATTTATTTCTTTAAAAAAATCGCACTTTCTATTAAAATATAGAATGTACATTCAAAATGCGCTTTTCACGCAAATTGTTAAAGGGTCTACAAACCTATTCCAAAATAGTTTCTCTAAGCTATTTCTAATAAAAAGGATCTCAAAATTACAAAAATACATCAACTGATTTGTAAACTATCGTGGATATTCCACTGGAATAGTTCGTCACAATAGATATGATAAATAGATGAAATCTTTATTTTTAAGGTTATTTTATTTTAGATTCCCATAATTTATTTACTTATATATTTCTATGCTTATGCATGAAATAGATAAAATGCGGAAAATAGATAACAATAAAATACAATCACACCATCCATAAATAAACACAATATATGACCTAGGAAACCCAATATGGAAGAAAACCCAGTTAGAAGGTGAGGTTGGTCTACTCTCTCTTTTCTCTGGTATAGAAATGATGCATGTACACAGAAAGAGGCACTCTCTATGGATTTGTCTTTGACTTGTGGCATGTATGGTTGCAACATGCTCTCTCCTCCTCTGTTATGCTCACATAATACCACTCTTAGATGTTTTTCTCAGCTATGGAACAAGATGAAATACAAAATAATGGAACCCCTTCTCCTCCTAGTGGCCCAGTATTTAACATAGACCAATAGCCATCTAGGGGTAGTTTTTTGTCTTCCTCAACCCTCAATTATGATAGGGTTTCGAACCTTCTAGAATCTTCTTCAAATTACATATGTGGCTAGCCCAATATGTGTGAGTAACGAGGGCTTATGTGACATCATCTCATACCATGGTGGTCAACATGGTAGGTTAACTCATAGGAGGCATAACTTTTGTGTATGAGCTTTGATTTACGTGATTTTTACACCATTGGAAAGCTCTCAATGTGTAGAATAGCGTCATGGGTTACAAGCTATGTTGGGAATGTTTAACCCCAAAAAATGCCATTTGATGCCTCAAAATGGCCCTGGAAGGTTATGGACCCTAATTTTCCAAGCTGGGACCTGCCACTAAAATGGCCCTACAAGTTGATTCCTCCAATTTGTTTCCACTTTGAAAGGATTGAGATAGATGAAACAAAATATAATGATCCAATATGGATCATACCTCCCTATTTAGGGATGATTTTGGTCCCCAAATGATTTACTGATTGAGGTGAAGAAAATTTTCCTCTACCTTCTCCCTCTCATACCAATTTGCTTTGCCTGGAAGTTGTCCTTTCAAACCAATCTTCTAAATGTCATGTTTCCCTTGTCTTGTAGTTCTAAACCACTTCTACAAAACTATGTCCTATGCCAACTCTATATGAGCATCTAATGTTAATTCCTCTATGGAAGGCATGACCTTCTCCTCCTCCTGATCCAATATGAAAGGCTCATAGATTTTGATATTCTCCACATTCACTACTGAGTAAATGTGCATGTATGGGGCTATACTGATTCTATAGGATTTATCTCCCACATTTTCCAATACCTCAAAAGGACCATACTACAAAGCCTTGATATTCTTACTAGGAACCTGTATCCTTTCCTTATTCAATTGTAATCATACTCTATCTCCCACTCTAAATTTTATCTGTATTATGTGTTGGTCATGTAAATATTGTACTTTTCTCGTGACTTCTTAAATGTCTCTTGTACTTGCAAATGAATCTTCCTGATCTTCTCAACATTTTTTTCTGCTTTTAATGCATCTCGTGTGAGGTCCTCCCTCACTCCTTTTTGTCTATATACAACATCTAAGGGTGAAGGTGGAAAAACCCAAAGAAAGTTTCAAAAGGTGACTTACCAGTAGAAGTGTGGATTTATCTGTTATAACAGTGTTGGATATAGATCAGAGTTTTGTCCTAGGTCTTCAAATGCTTATAATTGTAATTGAAGGGTGCCTAAATTGGCATATTTTTAGCACTTGTTTAGTACCTTTTTTCCTACCATTTTTCCATTGTTCACCCTCTCTTGATACCTTCCTCATCTAGTTTGTCTCACTTTTCACCAAGGTATGAATCTTCCCCTATATGCTACTTTTATGCCATTTTTATATTTTTCTTAAGGAAATTGTTACCTTCTTGCACTAACATTGCTATATAGAAGCAATTACAATGGTTGCAACTCCTCTACAAGTGCTGCAAGTCTAAGCATGATACAATCACTGCAACCCCTATTGATGCAACTATGAGATGAATCTTGCCAACGCAATAGTCAGGGTTACAATCGTCAATAAAAGATTGCTCCTCACATGGAAAGGTGACAAAAGGTAAGTGGACAACCAAAAGAAGAAATAGTTCACCTACCAACCATCACCCAGATGATCCCAGTCAGCTCATGCCCACTATTTTCTAAAAGTTAATGATATCGATGTAAACTGATGAATAACATGATTCTCATGGTTTTCCATTCGTGTCCTTGTTTTATTTAGGCATCAAATTTATTGTGATAATATTTCCTTGATCTCGGGGAACGATTATGGTGATAATATTCAACTATATTGTACAACTCATAAATTTTGCAATATAATTCCCTTTCTCCTCCTATTCACGTGATGGTGTGCTGAGTGTTCGTGTCATTTTGATTTTGTAATCCGGTGCATTGTCTAAGGGGGAAGGGTCTTATAGCCTTAATTTCCACCCTACAGTCCACAAGGGAATCCAGAATAGGGTATAATCCAAAATGCATATTTTTCCTAATATTTGAGCCCTTTTTCGAGATCATCGTTGGACACATAAGGGACAACAAGTGATGACCCTTGCATGAAATAAGTGTTCAAAAAATGGTGACCCCTGAAAATTTTATATTTGGGGAGTTATGAGGATATAGCAAAGGGATGAGTTGTATATTCATATCAAGGACCTAGGAACTCACAACATTCGAGTCTCTAGTGGTCTCTAGAATATCTAGAAGATCTCCAAAACCTCCTCCAAAGCATTATATAACAAAGGTAAGTCTTGGGAAAGAGAAGGAGAATTATGAAGTATTATTATGCTATTAATTTGTAGAGGTGCTTGTCATACCAATCACAACCATAATTCAAGGATCGTATCTTGACCAAGAAGATGAAGGGAGAAGCAAGGAGTCAAGGTAGAATGGAATCAACACCAAGTTATGCATTAATGTAATTTATCTATGATATTTTAATAGATCATTGGTTTTCCTCCAAATTATTTGTGTTCTATTCATAAATGAATTGGATATGATATTATAAGTAATAGACTAGGATAGATTTGAGACATATTGATCATTCCCAAAAATAGAGAAAGAAGAGGATTGATAGTGTGTGTTTCTTGTGTGAAAGATGTTCGAAAACACATGTATTAAAATAGAGGATGAACACCTTCAGTAACCACCCAAAAAACCAGATCAAAGATCAACACACCAATGTTTTAACATGGTAAAACCCCTATGGGGAAACATCCATGTCCCTAGCCAACGTAACCACTTGGAGCAGTTTATTAATGCAAAAGAAAAAGATTACAAAGAGATTTTACAAGAGAGTTTCTCACAATGGATCATAGACAAATGACCCTCCATGCTCTTTAAATAGAGATCATGGACAAATCAGGTGTTAAGCCACATATCAATGGCCATTAATATCGAGAAAAATATGAACCATCAGATCAATCTATGTCAGGAACATATCGTGATCGTCATATTTCCTAACTACAAATGCATACTAATGAATACTAAAGAAACACACTTTTACTTAACGACACAAGACCCAGTAGATTTTAACTAACTCCTAAGTGTCTAAATATCCTAACATCCCCCCTTAAGAACAACTTGGGATAGGGTTGAAGGATTTACAATATTGACACAATAGGAGAAGGAAGGAGGCATTAGAGCCTTTCCCCCCATGATAACAACTTCCTGAACTCTTAACATAGATTGAATTTTAGAAAGATTAACTTTTGTAAGAGACTTTGTGAAAATGTGTGCAACTTGATCTTCTGTAGGTAAAAATAGCACTTCAATAACTTGATCATGAATGAGCTTTCTGATGAAGTGCATGTGTAGCTCAATGTGTTTGTTGCGCTAATGTTGAATTGGGTCTTTGGCAAGCTTGATGACACTCTGATTATCACACCAAAGGATGGTCAGATGTTGTTTCTAGCATCCAAACTATGAAAGGATCTGTCGAATCCACAAGGCTTCCTGAATTTCATTTACCATTGCTTGGTACTTTGCTTCTACTAAAGAAAGTGAAATAGGATGTTGTTTCTTACAGGCCCAAGTGACACGTCCTAAACCAAGGATGAAAATATAACCTGCAGTAGACTTGCGATCATCAGGTTCATTGACCCAATTTGAATCAGTGAAACCAACCAATAAAGGAGTCCCCCTAAACTGTAATGTATCTCGAATTGAAATGTACCATGGACATAACGAAGTATCCTTCTAGATGATTTCCAATGGATTTCATGGGGTGTTTGCATTTACTAGGCAACAAGACCAACAACAAAGGAAAGATAAGGATGGGTATGAGTCAAGTATAAGAGGCTACCAACTAACTAACGGTATAGGGTAGAATCAACTTCGGGAGAAGTATAGGTGGAAGTAATCTTGACTCCAGTCTGGAAGGGAGAAGGGGCTCGTTTACAATCATCCATGTGAAAGTGATGAAGAAGGTGACAAGCATACTTAGACTGGGAAAGAAAAATTCCTTCATTGGTTTGCAAAACTTGGAGGCCAAGGAAATAGTGCAAAAATCCTAAGTCTGTCATTTCAAATTTCTTCTTAAGGTTGGTTTTCACATGGTTTAAAATTTTCGAGTCACTAACAGTAAGGATAAGGTCATCAACATAAATGACAAGGATGATGAGATGGCTTCCTACTTTCTTGTTATAGAAATTAGGATCATAATGACATCTAGAGAATCCAGTGTCAATAAGAAAGATGTCCATTTTGGCATACCAAGCTCGGGGAGCTTGCTTAAGACCATAAAGAGATTTCTTAGAGAGACAAATAAGGTTAGAGTCATCTGGACATAGCTAGGAGGTTTTTCAATGTAGATTTGTTCTTGTAAATATCCATGCAAGAGGACAGATTTAAAATCTATCTGATCGACCTCCCATCTATGTGAGGTAGCAAGGGAAAGAACAAGGTAGATGTAATTCATTTTGGCTACAGGTGTAAAGGTTTCATTATTGTTATAGCCCTAAAATTCCCTACTCATGCATACATGTCATTGGACCTCTTACTTGCATAATTTGTCAAATCATTTCTGAGAAGCTCTACTTAAAAAACTAATTTTTAGAGCATGTACACGCCCTGCACCACTAGAGCCCGCAAACATATGCTTGTTGCATGCTAGACAACCTATGTACATACACTTGTTTCACACTATACAACCCGCATATGCTTGCAAAAGTTAAAAAAATTAAAAAGTTGTAAGAAATTCAGTGGAATTCACGGGTTATTGGAGGTTTCCCAACTAATTCACCTTCTATAGCCCGTCCCCCAACCGAATAACCATCCTTTTTTCATATAAAAGGAGGTGTTAGGGTCTCATTTCAAAAACAAGCATAAGAACAGTGAAACTCTACCCAATTTCACTTCCCTTCCTTTCCCAAGCATTTGCTACCTTTTGTGAGTTACTGCCTCAACATTCCCTCTTCAACCCCTTCTTCTTCCATTCAATCCATTCCCTTCCCTTGAGGTGATTATAATATTGAGAGAAGAGGCCTATTGAAGGTGAACTTGGAGCATTGTAAAGAGGAGCTCAGACCAGGTTCATGGAACAATGGCCGACATGGATTGTAAGTTTTATTCTTTGTTTGATGAATAAAAGAATCTCTTTTCCTTGTCCCAAATGATACTGTTTTGTGTATTTTCTTTGACTTATACATAGCATTTGATATCTAACCCTAATTTATGAATAGAAATAGCATGCTTGTAGTCCTTGTTTTCCTAGTCTTGGATGCAAGTCAGCCTTGGGAGGAGACTTGCAGTATTTGGAACTACAGAGCTTGAGGAGATCATCACCAGATGTGGGATAAAAGGTATAATTACCGATCTTCTCTCCTATTTCTTTCTTTTCATTTATTTTGGTATGTTTGGGGTAGAGTAGAAACTAGATTG
Organism: Picea engelmannii; assembly: GCA_009831015.1. Lineage (NCBI taxonomy): Eukaryota > Viridiplantae > Streptophyta > Pinopsida > Pinales > Pinaceae > Picea > Picea engelmannii. The sequence goes on along the minus strand of ML794083.1, from coordinate 182,662 downwards.
ACTTTTAGATGGTCATTCTCTTTATCTATATCTTAAACCATAGTATAGTTAAAGGCGGGATTTTCCCTCTAGCAGAATTGACAACCATACTGGGGATCTCTCTAGGGTTGTTTGGGAGGTTTTTGGGTTATTGATTGGTTTTTGTTTTCCTTTCGAGTTTCAGTCAAGTGTACTGAGTATTTTAGGGTTTTTGGTCACCCCAAAGGTGTATACCAACCTTCCCTACCCTATAAGTCTCCCTTGTTGTTTTATTTTTGAAAAGTGTCAGAGGTTTAGGCGGCCTGTTTTGGGTCTTCCCGCGTACATACGCGTTCTACACAATAGAAAACCCGCGTACATACGCAGGATGTTGATGCAACAACCCACGTCTCTGTTTCATAAATGTTTTTTTTAGTAAAGAGAGAGTTTTCCTGTTTTTTGGTATAAGTTCATAATTCTCAGGGTTTTCTTGAATCAGTCAGAGTCTCTGTCTCTAGCCATATCTTGGGTATAAGTTCCAGTTTAATTGTTTCCTTAGTCTTCTTATGTTTTCCCTAAAAATGTTTAGAGTGAGTTGTCAAGTCTCAGATCCTCCTTTTGGTTTCTTGATTGAATCCCTGTGATCCCCAATCATCTTAGGGTCTTTATCATTCTTGTTTTCAATTTTCTCTTTGTCCTTGCTTCTTTCTTTGAAAAAAAAGGGTTTCTACTTTAGTTTTTTCTAGTTAAATCAGTTCGAAAAATAATAAAAAAGAGAATTTATTTTCTTGCATTCAATTTGGTAAATTAGTCAAGGTTTTTATTTGCAAAAGAAAAAGAGTCTTTATTTCCAAGTTCTTTTCGATTTCCTGAAACATAAGTAGTTTGTAGTCAAGCGGAAACAAGTTTTTAGGATTTATTCATTTCTAATATCTTGAAATATCAATTAGAAAAGTTGAATTTACAAAGAGTTAGTTACAAGCTTTGATTTTAATTTCGAAGTAATTTTTCTTTCAAATGCTTTAAATTTCTCTTCCTTATTCGTCTCTTTATAACACCATTAGTTTCACTACCATACCTTTTTTGTAAATCAAGCCTTAAAAATAACACCTAATCTAAAATAAATTAGACTTTTCTGTTTGTAGGGTTCACAAACTAGCTTAGGGTTTTAGGGCCTTGAATTAGGTGTGAAGAGGAAACTCTTCAAGGCTGATTTAAAACAAACATTGGAGTCTGAGTTAGGGAGTGCTTTAAGTCTAATGTCGAAAGAGTTAGTCGGGACCCCCCTCTAACACAGGGGATAAACATGCGGTCCCGTGAAGAAAGGCAAAGGAGATAACCCCTCCAAAGTTGGACTGATCGTAGTGGGGATTGTATATTGAGGGTATTTCTCGGGAACAATATCGATCACATTTTCCTATGGAGATTCATGGAACTTGAATCCATTGGACATCCTCAGTTGTATTCCAAACCAATTTATTTTGATACCCTTGACGGGCTTCAAACTTGTTATCCTTCTCATTACGATCTGCCCAACTGTCGAGTGTACCCGCCTAGTAACTGACTGCAAGCTGGAAACCTAGTTTTCCATATTTTATGGACTTACACAAGTGACTTTAGGGGTATACCATGGTACCTAGGATGGACGTTGGATTTCACTTCACAGAGTATACCCGGAGGGTTCTTTCGTGTTTGATTTTCACTTGCACCAGTTAGTTTCTCTAGTGTCGATTGGCATAACCATCCTTCCCACTAGATAGTCGACTGCTTGATTTATCTTTAGGAAATATTTTAGTGTGTGTTTTTTTTACTATGCTAGTCAATCCTTATTGTGTCGGTTGATCATTTCACAAAGTGGAATATCAACAAATCCTTCAGTCACGAAGGCTTCAAGGACTGTCATTGATTACTTTGGAGCCACCTCCTCCACCATTGAGGGGAAGACTTGATCAAGAAGGGTCGTTGAAAGTGACTGGGCCACAAGAAACTCTTCCCTATCCTGCTCCACAAGGAGACTTTCCGGCTCTGAAGGACTCCATAGTCTCTGACCTTGAAACTGAAGGTTTCAAGCTAGCCAACCCTATGATTACCAACTTATCGACGATAATATTTGTAATGTTCCTGACTTGGCTAGTGTAGGAAACATTGCTAATGTGTGTAGGATTAGTTGTTTACAGTAGACAAATGAGCATTCAAATAATAATAATGGCGACAAAAGATGACAAAATTATATTATGAAATCTCCTTGGAGTACAAATGTCGAATACGATTGAATATAATGAATCGCTCGGCTAGATTGAGGACAAAATGGATCTTAGCTAGAATACAAAAGAAACTAAATGATGTGACTCTCCCTCTCAGGGAAAACGTGCCCTAGTGATTCCACCGTTGGAATTGAATGAGAAACTAGGCGAAATATGTGCCTTGCCTTCTTCTCGAAATGGGTCTAAGTGGAGTCTCTGAAATCTACCTGTATGGGGCGAGTCAATCCACTGAACCTCCTACGAAGCTGAATCCTCACCCTGAATAAGTGGACCTTTGTCGCGGGACCCTGCTTTAATATTGCTAAAGAATGATGGAAGACCTGCGTGATCTCCCCGATGACTAGGGTGTGTCTCTCAACACCGAAATCATCCAACTGGTGTCTTCCTCCTGGAATCCACTGAACTATCTCTTCTGAGATGCACCTTACTTCTTTCTGACAAGTCATAATATGCATAATCCCCAATTAGGTCATTGAACCTTCTCTTATAGATTTCCCAAACCCTAATTTACTATTGACTTCTAATTTCAGCTTATCTATTCTATTTTTATCTCTTAATGATTTAAAAGCACTTTTACCCACTTTTAGCTCAATGTCACTTTCCAAACATAACACCTTTTACTGGAGTGACCTCTAGTAACCTTGTTTACCCCTTTTCTAGCCCTGGCTATAGTCTAACGGGGAAGTTTAGACTAATAAGCCTCCTCTATGGAGCTCCTATTTGGAAAGGGACATTTAAATACTCCCTTCCTGAAATTGCTTTTCCTCAAGCAATACCAATCCAGGGTGCTGCAACACCTACTTGCTTTCCCATGTAGCATCCTCTACTGGAAGCCCTCTCCATATGATTGACCACTCTCTCATGACCCTGCTCCTCAGTTTACTCTCCCGAAACTCCAAAACCTCCTCTGAAACCAACTCCAACTATCCCTCCTCATTCAAGAGGGGAAGCTCCTCTGATGTGCTAATGAATTGTCCCACTTCCTTTTTGAGGTAAGATACGTGGAAAACATTATGAATCTTGCTCCCCTCTGGAAGCTATAGCTCATAAGAAACCTCGCCTACTCAGTGTATGATCCTATAAGGCCCATAAAATCTGGGCTTGAGCTTCTCGGCCCCACTCTTTTTCAAAGATGAATTTTTGTAGGGTTGGAGTCTCAAGAAAACCAAATCCCCAACCTCAAAGCTACACTCTATCCTGTGCCTGTCTGCACTCATCTTCTGTCGGTTTTGTGTCATCTGTAGGTTCTCTTTTAGCAACTTGAGAATCTCCTGACTCTCTATGATACAATCCTTGGCCTTGGGAACCCTACTCTCCCTATAAACCAAGTCTACCAAAGTGGGAGCATCATATCCGTACAATGCTTGGAAGGGTGTCATACCAATAGACATGTGGAAAGTGGTGTTGTAGCAATGCTCTCCTAAATGAATCCACTTTACCCATGTTCTTTGTTGTCCACCTACATAGTTCCTCAAATATACTTCAACCCACTTGTTGAGAATATCAGTCTGCCCATCTGTTTGAGGGTGATAACTGGTGCTAGGTGTCATCTCTATCCCTACCAACTGAAACAACTCTCTCCAGAAAGTCCCTATGAATCGACTGTCCTGGTCACTGGCGATGTTCCTTGGTAATCCATGAAGTATGAAGAACTCCCTGAAGAATAGATCGGCTACCTGAACTGCATTTTACTCTGTCGGTATGGCATAGAAGTGAGAAAAATTGGTTAATCTGTCGACCACTACATAGATACAGTCCTTACCCTGGACCTTAGGTAGGATTATGATGAATTCCATCGATATAATCTCCCATTTCTGCTCTGTAATTGGGAGTGGTTGAAGTAGCCCTGCTGGAAGATCATGCTCTGACTTGTTCTACTGGAAAGTCACACACACTCATTGAAGTGTCTCATAACATTCCGTTTGAGGCCCTTCCACGAGAACCTCTCTGATCTGCCTATAGGTTTTGAAAAACCCCTGATGGCCTGCTAGTAGTGAATCATGAATTGTTGTGAGGATATTCTTCTTGAGCCCTGAATCCATCACCAAGTAGAATCTTTCCAGTAGAATATGACATTGTCAATGACCCTATACCTATCATCTTGTATATTCCCATCCATAATCTCACAAGCGAACTTGTTCTTGGAATATTCCACTAACAAGTGGGATTTCCAATATGCCGAAATCTCCATCAAAGAACATGTCGCAGGTCTCCTCGATAGTGCATCAGCCACAATGTTCTTCTTCCCCTTGACATAATCTATGTCAAAGTCGAATGCCTGTACCTTCATCACCCATTTCTGCTGGTGCTCACTGAGGTCTTTCTGCTCAAGGAAATACTTCAAGCTGTTGTGATCTATCTTGACCACAAATTTGTTGTCCACCAAATATTGCCTGAATTTGGTCAAGGAATGCATGATTTCCATCATTTCCTTGTCATAAATAGAGTATAATCTCTCAAACTGACTGATATTCCTGCTGTTGAATACAATGGGGTGTCCTCCCTGCATCAAAACTACCCCGATACCCTCACTAGATGAATCACACTCTAGTACAGATGGTAAGGTGAAATATGGTAATGCCAACAATGGACATGTGCCCATGAATTCCTTCATGTGGTCAAAGGATTTCTCTGACTCCTCGGTCCAGATGAAAGCCCCATTCTTGGTAAGATCTGTAAGCGGTGCTCCAATATGAGAAAAACCCTGAACGAACTGCCTGTAATAGATGCACAGCCCGAAGAAACTCCTCAACTCTGTCACGTTCCTAGGCGTTGGCCAATCCAGAATGGCCCTGATCTTCTCCTGGTGCACCCGTACCCCATGTGCACTGATGATGTGTCCCAAGTAAAGAAACTATGTCATACCGAACTCACACTTGGACTCTTTGGCATATAATGATTGTGCCTCTGTGATGATCAATATCTCATCCATGTGCTTCATATGCTCTTGCCATGTCTTGCTGTAGACCAAGATGTCGTCAAAGAAAACCAAGACTGATTTCCTCAATTGATCCCTGAATATGTGGTTCATGCAAGACTGGAATGTAGTGGGTTCATTGGTTATCCCAAATGGCATAACTAGGAACTCGAAATGTCCAAAGTGACATCGAAATGTCGTCTTCTCTATGTCCTGTTCTCGGATGCTGATCTGATGATACCCAAAGCATAAATCAATATTTGAGAAGAAAAATGCACCATGAAATTCATCCATTAATTCATCAATGCACGGGATAGGATATTAGTTCTTGATGGTATTCTTGTTCAAGGCCTGGTAATCAATGCACATCCTCAAGGTGCCATCCTTTTTCAGAATTAAGACAACTAAAGAAGCGAATGGGCTGCTGCTTGGTCTGATGTGTACCATCGCTAGAAATTCCTTGATTTCCTTCTCTATATCATCCTTGAAACTCCTAGGATGACGATAGGGGGGTGTGATCATAGGGTTTTCCCCCTCCTCTAACTCAATGGTGTGATAAAAACCCCTATGAGGTGGTCTCCCTGGTGGAATCGACCCAAACACTTGTTGATGTCATCCCAACAAATTCTTGATCTCTGTGTGATACTGTTGTCGGCCCTCTGAATCCTTCCACGTAGTGATCAAGCACTTTGCAGCATATGCTACCTCCCCATGTCTAAATATCCTCTCCATCCTCTTGGATAAAACTGTCCTGGGTGATCTTGTTGACATACCTCTCAGAACAACCTTCTTCCTATCATGGTCTTTGAACCCCATCTCCAAGGTTTGGTAATTGGTGGTGATTTTTCCCAAGGTAATCATCCACTGAACTCCTAGCACCACATCTGTGTCAGATGGGTCAACTACATAAAATGTGTCTCTCACTGTATAGTTTCCTAACTTTATCTCCAAGTATGGAACTATATCTAGACATTCCACTGTGTGGCTATCCGCTACTGCAACATCAAACCCCTCAAACTCCCATGTCTGAAGTGCCTGTCTCGATACTAGTGAAGCATCAATGAAGTTGTGGGTGGCCCCACCATCTATCAGGGATATTGCTCATTGCCCCTAAATAGTCCCTCTGATCCGGAGGGTATCATACCTGGGAAAACTAGGAAAGGTCTCTATGACTCCTTCCTTTGTTGGTTTTTGTCTGTTATCTTGATCAGGTGGTTGTGGAACTAATGTAGGGTGGGCTCCTGTCAGTGTCGGTGGTTTACAGGGAGGGTGCTCCTTTGTATATGATGACTCCTCCTCTGAGCTAGTGGATCCACTGTCATGCTCCTCCTCCTTGTTGGAGTTACTTCACACACACCTAGGATTTATTTTTACTAAGGTTTTTACTTTCTTATTAGTCATAATTAATCATTATCCAGTCTCCTATATTTTAGGGGAGAATATTCCACCTAGAGAATATTCTCTTCAGTTGACACTTCAGTTTGACTAGTTGAGTTGAGTCTAGATGCTGCATTGGTTTTGTCACCATGCAACATTGGGATCATCATCATGCTAATGCACACTTTCTTTGGGATCATCACCATATTGACGCATTACACTTGATTCCCTAAGTTAACTCCTCACTACTCTATGTTCAGTCAGTTAACTGAAGACGAGTTGACTAGTTAACTCAACTAGGTGGCAGTTCACTCTAGTCACTGCCTGAGAGACTAGACTAGGTGGAAGTTTACTCCCGTAACTGTTGGTGTGTGTCCATATCACTCTAGACCACCACTATGGAACATTATTTATTCATTTATCCTATATCTATTGTAAATTATTCACTCTTTGAGTGTGGAATACGGTTAATGAGAATTCTTCCATTCTTTCTCTCCTTCTTCTTCTTTCTCAAATTCTCTCTACAGATGTGTGTATTATTGTTTATATAGATCTATTCTGTGCAGGTTCAACACATTTACATGGTATCAGAGCCGACATACTGCTAAGAAAAAACTACACCAAATTTTTTTGCAGGTACAAAAGATTGAAGACAACAGAAAGATGGATTATTCGCCAGAAATACTTGTCATGCCTCATAACTATTTGGAATGGAAGCCACAAATTCTGATTATGATTAGATGCAAAGGCTTGTACCAAATAACTATGGCAATGGAAGTAGAATCTGATTTTTTCGATGAGAAAAATGACTTTCTTAATAGACAATATATGGCCATAGGATGTATCCTCTATTTTATTTCTCCCGAAATTCTCCATCAAGTATATGATGACTCACAAGAATTCACTCCAAATGATTTATGGAGCATATTGGAGGTTTTATTTGGGAATAAGGAAGAATGCATGCAAAAT
>ML794083.1:135837-175127 GCA_009831015.1 Picea engelmannii | reverse complement strand
TATTCCATTAATTGAAGATGATGTCTACTCCATTTCATATTTGTTTTCTAAAATTCATGTGGAAGATATATTACATGCATATTAGGAGTCACATGCAGATACTTTTCCATCCACAATGCATGCATCTCATAAGACAAAAAGGGAGCCGCGCACATCATAATCCATTCTGATATTTTCTAAGAACCATTTGTAGAAACAAATTGGATATTTGAATTCCTCTCGGGAAAATATCCAATTTCAAAAAACAATCGTCCGAAACGGAGTCCAGAAAGTGAAGTTATGATTATTTTAAAATCAACACAATTTCAACATTTTTTCGGAAGTGGCCGCACGGTTTTCAAAGTTTCATCCAAAATTTATTTAGATATTATTAATTACAAGAATATAAAGTGGATATGTATATAAATCTCAATGGTGCATCTACTTCATCAGATCCGTGCAGACATATACATCTTCAACAAAATATTCAATGAGCACAAACTTGAAAATTTGCGAGGTCTTCTTGGAGTGAAGGACACGGTTGCTTAGCAATTGCTTTTTGTTCCTTCTCATTTTTTTTTTTTTTTTATGCATTGTAATTTGAGGGGAGGGGGGTTTCCCATGAGGCTTTCCCTCTTTCCTCATTTATTTCAGTGTATCTTTTGTATTTGGGTACCTAACATGGCCTTGTTGCTGGGACCCACTCTTTATTTTCACCATAGTGATGTTCAGGGGGGTGTTGGAGTTACTTCACACACACCTAGAATTTATTTTTCCTAAGGTTTTTCCTTGTTTATTATTCATAATTAGTCATTATCCAGTCTCCTATATTTTATGGGAGAATATTCCACCTGGAGAATATTCTCTTCAGTTGACACTTCAGTTTGACTAGTTGAGTTGAGTTTAGATGCTGCATTGGTTTTGTCACCATGCAACATTGGGATCATCACCATGCTAATGTGCACTTTCTTTGGGATCATCACCAGATTGGTGCATTGCACTTGATTCCATGAGTTAAATCCTCACTACTCTCTGTTCAGTCAGTTAACTGAAGACTAGTTGACTAGTTAACTCAACTAGGTGGCATTTCACTCTAGTAACTACCTAAGAGACTAAACTAGGTGATAGTTTACTCCCGTAACTATTGGTGTGTGTCCAGATCACTCTAGACCACCACTATGGCACATTAGTTATTCATTTATCCTATATCTATTGTAAATTATTCACTCTTTGAGTGTGGAATACAGTTAATGAGAATTGTTCCATTCTTTCTCTCCTTCTTCTTCTTTCTCAAATTCTCTCTACAAATGTGTGTATTATTTTTTAGATAGATCTATTCTGTGAAGGTTCAACACATTTACACTCCTCACTTTCCACACTATCTATTTCCACCTCAATATAATTAATATATACCTTGCCCATGCACCTGTGACCTGGGACCCAAGGGTCTCTGCAGTTGAAGCAAATCTTTTTCCTCATAAGCTCTCACCTCGTCTCATCATCCAGATTCTCCTTCCCCTTCCATTATTTCTGGAATAACTTCCTATCTCGATCCTTCTGGGGTACAGAGGGTTTGGAAAAGGGTTTAGTATTTGGCACTGAGTCTTCCAAATATCGAGTGCATAGGATGGCTTCTTGTAAGGTGGGCGGCCTGTATGCCTTCACCCATCCTCTCAAAGGGTCTATGAGCTCCTCTGTGAATAGCATGATCAACCTAGGATCTGATCTATCTGTCACTTCCATGGATACCCACTGAAAATCCATGATGAATGCCTTTGCTATGCCAGTTTGTCTCAACTAGGCTAGATCCATGAAGTGAATCTTGCGATCCCTCTTGTCAAACCTGTCCATGAGTCTCTCTGTGAACTCCCTATAGGAGGTGATGTGACTATGAACCAATGCCACCAATCCATGGTTCCACCACTCATGCTCCTCACCCTCCAAGTGTAAGGTAGAGAAACTAATGGCCTCTATCTCGGTCATCTGGTTGAGCTTGTAGTATGTGTCTAACTTCTATACCCAAGCTCTGGTGGTGCATTTGGATGATCCATCAAAACAATATATGGTGATATTACCAACTTTCCATATGAAATCAATGTTATGCCCCTGATGCTGTTGTGGTCCTCCTCTCTATGGATCTCTGGGGCAGTTCCTAAGTCTGAGTCCACAATACTCGACTATGGTCATGTCCTAATGGAAGTCATAGCCTAATGCTGCATACTCCCTCCTGTACTCTGTAATGTCTTATGCATGAGTGGACGACCTTTGTGCCATCAGTATCTGTGCTTCTACTGGGGGTGCTCTCTAGAAATTGGGAAAAAAAGGTCTGGGAATTCTACTCAAAGGGGTTTATGCACGAGTAGGAGATTGGGGTCTACTTCCTGCCCCCGCATTCCTCTATGCTGCATGTGGGGCTTATGTATATGGGGTGCCCACTATAGCCAATATACTAGCCACTTGCGCCAAGGAATGAGTCATGGCCCACTGACTAGCTACTATATCATGGATAACCTTCATGAAGGATGCCTCTGTCTCCATGAGGGCCTTACCACTACCCTTTGGTCACTCATATCTATCTCCTAACATCCTTTCTTCCTTGTGCTCATCCTCACAGTCTTCTTCCCTGTGTGCCTCTTCCTCTTCCTCTGAGCTAAGATGGAAATGAGGAAAGTCAGACCTCGACCCTCTTTCCTTGCGCCTATCATAAGTGACATATTAGTCCCCTTCGTGCTCATGGCCATCTAGGTCTTCTGTTGCACTCATTGTCTTTAGTCATAGGCTGGTAGGACTAAATCTATGATACCACTATAATGTTCCTGACTTGGCTAGTCTAGGAAATGTTGTTAATGTGTGTAGGATTAGTTGTTTACAATAGACAAATGGGCATTCAAATAATAATAATGGAGACAAAAGATGCCAAAATTATATTATGAAATCTCCTTGGAGTAAAAATGCCGAATACAACTGAATACAATTAATTGCTCTGCTAGATTGAGGACAAAAGGGATCTTAGCTGGAATACAAAAGTAACTAAATGATGCACCTTTCCCTCTCGGGGAAAATGTGCCCTAGTGATTCAACCATCGAAATCGGATGAGAAACCAGGTGAAATATGTGCCTTGCCTTCTTCTTGAAATGGGTCAGAGTGGAATCTATGAACTCTCCATGTATGGGGCGAGTCAATGCACTAAACCGCCTCTGAAGCTTCACCCTCACCCTGAATAAGCGTGCATTTGTTGTGGGACCCTATGTAACTACTGCTGAAGAATGATGAAATGCCTGCGTGATCTCCCTGGTGACTAGGGTGTGTTTCTCAACACAAAAATCAACCAACTAGTGTCTTTTCAGCAGCCAATCGGGCCAAACACTAATTATATCTTGTTTGATGGAGGCAGTTTGGGACCTTTGTCTTATACAACACTGGTGGGATCTATGGTGTTCTCTTTGTTCGATGCATTTGGCAGCAATGCTTTTTCTTAGGATACTATATAGACTAGTGGCAACCCCAACATTAGTCAACAAAACCTGGTGCAAGGTACTATTCCTTCATAGGGAGCGACGACTGGAGTTTTCTCCACACAGGGAGAGACGATGGAGTTTTCTCCACACAGGGTCTTCTGAATACTTGGAAGGGATCAGTTCCCTCGCAAGGGATGTAGGTTGGGGGAAACCTCTTCCATACTCAATGGAACCCTAGGTAAGGCTCCGCACCCATGCCCATCAGACCAGCTCAGAGAATTCCCTTCCAAGGTCCTTGGAATAAAATACATAGATCAATCCCCACACAGGTTATGTCATCCAATTTCAGGAGTCAACTGATGACACCCAAAAAAATTAAGTTTCCCTATGCTGGTCAAGGCCACAGTTTCTACTAGAACCCTGGCCAACAATCCAAGTTTTCCTGGAAACCTGGTGCCAATCAAACTCCATGACCCTCTTTTCCTGTAAATAGTTCACAACCAAAACTACCTTTTTTTGAAACTCTACATCTGCCAGACTTGTTGAGATTAATGAACGACCCGATATGTCACGATCCGCATTGGCCCCCCATGCCGACTAATTTACCTTTAGATATTCCAAAATTTGAGGGCAAGCCTGGCGATGATCCAGGTGATCATGTGATGACTTTTCATTTATGGTGCTCGTCAAACTCACTGAAGAATGATTATGTCCAGTTGTGCCTTTTTCAACTCACTCTTATAGGGTTTCTATAGCAGGGAAAACCCCCTATGGAATACACTAGTGTTCTAAAGTGCAGGTAGAGCTAACCGTCTAAAGTCTCTTACTTTTAACAACTATCTCGACATTACCCCACAATCATACATAAAAAAAAAGTATAGGGATCCATCAAGCTTACCTTAAACTCTGCGTCCAGTGTTGATCCCTTTGCACTCAGTTGTTTCTCGACTGCATATCTCCTCCCAAGGCCAACCTGCATTCACCAAAAGAAAAACAAGAAATTACAAGCGTGCATTCTACATATGGATTAGTGGGTTAGATATCATAACAAAAATACAAATAAATCATGAATATTGAAGATATCATTTGGCAGGACAGAAAAAGTATTTCTTTATATTAATCTCACAAAGTCGCTTACAATATGAGACCGACAACTACTCCTCAAACTCAGTCATGGGCTCCTCTTCACCATGCACCAACTGCTTCCATGTATTCTTCTCCTCTTCAGTTCTCTCTAGGGAAATGGAAAGGGTTTGCAATGGAGGAAAAAGGGTTTGAAAAAGGAATTCTAGCTCAAACTCACAATGTGGTTGCAAAATATTGGGGCAATGGGGGAATACTTAAATGGGCATAGTTTATTTTCTCTCATGATTCTTCAAGGAATGAGACCCCAACACCTTCTTTTATAGGCCAAAAAGATAGTTATTCGGTTGCGTGATTGGCTATGGGTGGTCAAATGGTTAGGTAACTACTCGAAAACTCATATCCCTTTGAAATTTTTTTATTTTTCACGCTTTTTGTGAGTATACACAGGTTGTAATGGTGCAAAAAGCGTGTATACGTGGGCAGTAGTGGTGCAGGGCACGTACATATTCAAAAAAATGGTTTTTTAGAAGAGTTTTTCAGTGATGGCTTGGAAAAAATAGCAAGTAAGATGGCCTGATGCTAGGTATGCATGTCTGGTGCACTTTAGGGTTATAACATATGCCCCCTAATGTGTGAGGTTAGTAGAGCATATTATGGCTGAAATACATTACAAATATTCACCAACGTATGAAGCGAGTGAGCCCAGAGACCAGAGTTTGTGAGGTACCATCTGCAAAATAATAATTTGTCTCACCGAGGCAGGAATACCCATGCTCGGGATAAAATTAAATCATGGCTACCAATCAAATACACTGTAGATCCATGGCATATAACTATATAAAGTGTATCCACAAGCAATACATAGCGGATATACATCTCAAAATCAAAAGATATACATGTATAGTATCCATCTTCAAGAAGCTAATGATGCTTGATGGTTGGATATGAAGCCTTCGCTAATGTCCCCCCTTTCAACAATTAAACACTCAACTAATTCCAGTCCACCAACAAACTTATCCTCAACTTGCACAACCCAAGAGATGGAATCCCCCATCAATGATCATAGTCCCTCAAGCCTTTCCACTCCCCTCCAGAGCTTCCAATACAAGTTGGACAAGAATTCTACTTGCTGGGACTTTAGGAATCTTACAACTACAACACAAATTCTCCCAAAAACCAAAATGCATTCTCCTTGGATGAATTTTGAACAACTCGTCACTCCTAGGCACACAACCTCTTTCTCCACAAAATTACATCTCTAAACAATATCCAAACATGTCCACAATATATGCCTACAAGCTCTCCCACTCAGAACTCCATTTTTAGCCAGAAAAAATTCCATGTAAAAACAAATCTCTATGTAAAAACGTGAATGTGTAAAAATTGGTCTTCTACCCATACATATTTCCTCTCTTTCCCTTGCTTGCTTGACTTGCACTCTTCTCCAAGCTGATTGTACTCAATCCCCATGCTCTCAATAAATATGGTAAGTGACTCTCCCACCAACCCTCTTACATGAATTCAATGATTGGGCTCTAGAACACTCAACAACTAATGGAAGGTTCATGGAAAGGATAATTTTGAGAAAAATAGGAAATGGGTTTTGGTTTAATAGATATGGGTAACTATGCCCCCCTTGGACCCCTACCCTCTCTTGTGGATAATTAGCCCCGAATCTGCATTTGTGTCCATATGCAACTGACAATAAATTTCATTCATTATATTTCAATTTACATCGTTCACATATTGGCTCTCGACCATACATCACATTTACAATATACATTGCTTGGATCTTGGCCACATACTACATTTACAATACACATCGCTAGTTTGGGGTTTGAAAATGGGGATGTTACAAGTTCAAAAGGGCGTAAAATACTTATGGAAATGTTGCAAAAAGAGGAATTAGGAGGATCAAAAGGTAATCAACATGAAGTTTTTCTTTGAATTTTTACTAAAACTGAATTTCTTAACACTAATTTCTAACAAGTTTTAAACACTCGATTTCACATTTTTTTAATGTTATGTAGGGACCGCTAGCGAGGAAATGGAATGTTTTCCTAAGAGGATGCAATTTTTGAAGGATGTAAAGGATGATGACAACTTGGTCATCAATTCAACTGGAGTGGTGATTGAAGTTAATGAGAGGGGAAAATTGTTTTACAAAACTTTGATGGATATGGTGGAAAGAACGCATAGACGTACTTTCCACTTATAATACAAAAATCAATTCAATGACTCCAAGAATCAGGTCATACCTAAACTATAGGAAGAGTTTCTAGAGTAATGGTCAATGAGACCCATGTGTCTTGTAATAGAAAAAACTTACAACACAAAAAATCATTTAAAATGTATTATTACTAAACATGTTTTTCTATAATATGTTCCAATAATTACCAAATTTATCTGTTTGCTATATTTACTTTCATTTTCATTAAAAAAAAATATTGCTCCTTTTCATTTTTCAGGTAGATTATGAAAGTTCCAAGTGAAAAGTGAGGGGAAATCCAACACATGCTGGTAGGGATGTCCAAAAAAGTGTACAAGGAGATGATAAAAGATATTAACATAATTGCATCATGGGAGGAGACATCCCAACAACAATGTGCATACAAGGTATGCAATCATTCATTTATTATTTTATCCACATTTAATTTAATTATCATGTGAAATACTAATTTTGAATTGCTTTATTGCAGAAAAGAATAAAAAATGGAACCCTTTCTGCACATAAGACATGATGACAAGGAAGAAAAGGGTTGATCACAAAGTTTGTGAGTACTTACGTTTTCAGCCTTACTTAAGATCTCATTTTTTTTGTGATCTTTATATTTAAATAATCAACTTACACTCGTCCATGGATGTATTCTAATAGGTGATAACATACAAAGAAGATCCAACCAATGAATTGATCAACATTGGGTTAAGTAAGGGTTGTGAGTATATGTTTAAGTATCAAGGTTTAGTTGAACAATTTGTAAGTAGCTATTTGCTTACATTCCATTGTTTTATAAATAATGGAACAATAAAATGTTTATATTAATTATATCGACTATGATTTGTCATGGTGTATTAAACATGCGGGAAAAAAAGTATGGATGTTGGCATAAGGGTAGACCCAGGGTTCAGCTCCAAGAGCGTACCAACAAGCCCTAGCTACTAGCCCTTTCGGCAGCACTTGCGAAGCAGATGCAGTCTCACTCAAAGTAGCTATGAGGGGGTTGCAGGATAGAGATGCCTACAACCAGGGGAATATCAAGTGGTTCTTATTACAATAGCAACATAACATGCATCTATCTTTCAACTAGCTAGATCTATCCTTCAGAGCTATAGATCTGATCTAATACAATAATGCAGATAACAATATAACAACATCAGATCTCAAAGCATTAATCACACACACAACAACAGATGTACATGGTTCACCCTCTCTCTAGGGCTACGTCCACAGAACTGTGCTTATGATATATTAAGATAAAGCTTATAGTTCTGATCTACGCTCTTGGCCAACAAATCCTCTCTCTCTCTTCTTGTGCACCCAGCTGCAGGACTTGATCTTTGCACCTAGCTAAATATCTTACAATACCAGAAGGCTCTCTCTCTCAACACTTGTCACACCCATAATACAATATTCTCCCAATAAACAATAATGGATAATAAGGCTCAACCATAGTACCCCCTTGACCTAGGTCCTCTCGACCTCTATTTATACATTACAATCTCTTACTGACAATCTCAAGTCAAAACCTAGGTGTCAAAACCCTAATTACCAAAACACTAGGTGTCTACAACCCTAGGTCAACTTGACCCATTCTTTCCAGGCTTCACTAGCCTGTCTTTCCTTCTTCATCTCGCAGTGCTCTAAGGCATCTAATGCTGGCTTTCTCCACTTCCTGAGTCATCCTCGGTCCATCTTCCTTCTTGATCTGTCATCCTCTATCTCCTCATCCAACGGATTGCTTTTCCACACCTCGCTCCATATTTTCTGTTCTTTTTCTCACTTCGACCCAGTGACAGTCATTGTGTCTCCCACGAAGCTCACTTTTTACCTTTTCTTCCTCATTCTTCACTTCCTTCCATAACCAAGGGCCAACAGGCCCCCAACACTCACCTGTGACTCGTCCCGAGGCACTTGAGATTTGATCCTCTTGTTTTATTTCGACTTTCGATTGCACAGTGCAACCCTTGCTTTTTGCTTTATGCCTTCTTTCCATCCTTGTGCAGACTGTCTTTTCTGTGTTTGGTACCCAGTTTCAACTTCACCTGGTACCTGGACCCTTGTCTTCTTGATTCTACTGAGAGCTGCGAGGTAGTTGGTTTTCATAGTACAACTTCAGCCAACTCCCATTCACCAAGCCTTCCTTCTAGTCTCCTTTCAATGTCTTCAGCTACGAAGCTCCTCCTTCTGTAACATAGGCAATCTCATATGGTTTGAGCCAATGTGTTCTGAACATCCCAGGGTGTTTGATAAAATTACTGTCATATACCAGTACTAAATCACCTTTCATAAATATCTTCTTCTTGATGTGTCTATCATGATAGGCCTTTTCTCATTCCTTCTGAATTTGTTGATGGAAGCCTGCAATGAATCTGTCTTCTTCTAGTTCGACCAACTATGCTAGCCTCTCATGAATAGTGCCAGTATCATCCATGCCTATAAATGAAGAAATTCTTAAGCTTGGTACCAAGTACTTCATTGGGACAACAACTTCAATACCATAAACCAACTTGAAAGTGGTCTGCATTGTTAATTTCTTGCAAGTGGTTCTATAAGCCCAGAGTACTGCTGGTACTCTTAAATCCCAATCATCCCTGTTCACACTGCAAATATTTGTCAATGCTGTCTCCAAGATCTTGTTGAATGCTTCAACCGTTTCATTTTCTTGTGGATGATAAGGTGTACTCTTCTGATGGTGGACTGCAAATTCTTCAGTCAAGGCTTCAACTGTCTTATTGATGAAGTGTGTACCTTGATCTCTCATAAGGACCTTAGGGCATCCAAACCTAGTTATTATGTCATCAAATATAAAGAGCATAGATGTAGCTGCACTACAGTCCTTGACTGCTCTTGCTTCAGCCCATCTAGTTAGGTATTCTGTCGCAGTGATAATATACCTTGATCCTGTGCCCTTTCCTGGTGGGTTTATAGGTCCCATGAAGTCAATGGCTCATTTTTCAAATGCTTGTAGGGTCATCTGTGGTGCTAATGGAATCTCATCTCTTCGGGATGGTTTTCCAACTCGCTGGCATACATTGCATGCTCTGGTATATTCTTTAGCATCTCTATGTAATGTAGGCCACCAAAGGCCAGCTCGTAGAACCTTCTGTGCAGTTTCTTTTCCTGCGTAATTTCCTCCTGCAATGCCTTCATGAGCTTCTTCAAGGATCATAGGGCGTTCTTCCTCCATCACACATCTTCTTAGGATCTCATCATGTCCCATTTTATATAGTTGACCAGCTATCAGTGAAAAATCTGCAGCGCACACAACTAGCTGTTTCTTCTGGGGAATTGTGTACTCGGCTAGAGACATTCCTGTTGATAGGAACTGGACTATGTCTATGAAGTGGTCATCAATATTTCTAATGGTGAGCAGTTGTGCATTCGGTAGTGTATCCTCCATACTGGTAGGTTCTTCACAATGCTCCAACCTCGACAGGGGGTCTGGGCCCTTATTCATTCTTCCTGGCTTAAATATGATCTCAAAATCATATTCTTGAAACAGGAGAATCCATATGCATATTCTCCCCCCCAACACTAGCTTGTTGACTAGGTACTTCAGTGCAGAGTGATCAATAAACATTTTAAAGTGTCCTCCCAACAAGTAGTGGCAGAATTTCTGTAATGCATACACCATGGCTAGTCCCTCTCTCTCTGTAGTAGTGTAATTGATTTCAGTTGTGGATAGATTTCTGATGGAAAATGATAATGGATGATCAATGTCCCCTTCTCTAGGTTGTGCTAGTACTGCTCCTAATGCAATAGAAGATGCATCAACATGCACATGAAATTCCTTGCTCCAATTGGGAAAGACTAGAATAGGCGCAATGACCATCTTTTGTTTCAGTGTGTCGAAGATCTACTGGCATTCGTCTGTCCAACCAAACTAAAGGTCTTTCTTTAATAATTTCTCCATTGGCACAGTAATCTAAGCATATCCTTTGATAAATTTCCTGTAATAGCCAATATGTCCTAGCGCGGTACGCAATTATTTGACTGATGTAGGTGGTGGTAAATCAACTATAATTGCAATTTTGGATGGATCCACCAACAATCCTTGCTTGCATACAATATGACCTAATAATACTCCAAATGGTGAGAACAATATACACTTCTTCAAATTCAAAGAAATTTGAGTCTGCCTACATTTATCCAGCATTAGCCTTAGACATTCAATATGATTTTTCAACAAACTAAAAACAATCGAGTCGTCAAAGTATGCTTCTAAAAACTTATGCAAAAATTCTTTGAACGCTTCAACCACCACCCTGGAAATGATGGCTGGGGCATTCTTCAGTCCAAATGGAATTACTGTATATTGGTAGGATCCCCACTTTGTGGCAAACATAGTCTTATGATGGTCCTCCTTGGCGATGCAGATCTGATGGTATCCTGAAAACCCATCTATAAAATAATATACTTCTTGGCCTCCCACGTTAACCATCACCTCATTTGTGAAAGGTGTAGGGAAAGGATCATGTAGACAAGCATCATTCAACTTCCTGAGATCTACACAAATCTTGATCTCACTTGTCTTCTTATCTTGCACTACCATGGGGCTAATCCACTCCGACTCTTCGACAAGTTCAATAATCCCTGCATCCAACATTCTATCCAGCTCAATCTTCACTTTTTCCTTATATTTCGGGTTTAATCTGTAGGGTCTTTGCTTGAATAGATTTGCATCTAGTTTCAAAGGTATTCTCATTTCTCCCATAGGTCCTTTGATTCCCTTCATATCAGTGAACTTGGTCGAGAACAAGTCTTGATACTCGTGCAATAATTTTGCGATTTTGTCAATGGTAGCAGCGTCCCAGTAATCTCCGACATTGGAAAGCTTTGGTGTCTCCTCTGTTCTGATATTGAATTTATTTATCTTTATCGGCTTTCCAATGAATGGCAGTTCAACTCCTGGTCCTTCCACATCTCTTCGACCTTTTGTTTCTGTGATATTCACCTTCCTTGGATCATCGTCTTCGTCAACATTAATGTTGTAGCAGGTCTGTAGTTTCTGGAGGGGCGCTGCCCATTCATCCTCTTCTTTCTCCAAAGGGAGGCCAGATGCCTCCTTAAATACTTTCTGTCTCACAGTCTCTAGTGCTTGATCTACATAAGGAAATTCAATGTCAAACAAAAAGGTGGTTATAAAATTCTGGGTCATACCTTCCCATTCTGAAGTGACAAGGCGCAACTCTTCTTGAAGGTACCAGTTAATCGGGGTGGTATCCAATGTATTGACGAATCTGTGTACCCATTGTTCTCTAGGAATGTCACTCCAAGCCTCTTCGCAACTTTGTACATGGTCCTTTGGGCAGCTTCGACCTATGTACCGTGCTTCACAGCTTCCTACTTGTGCTAAAAATCGCGTTGTCATCAAAATTTGACATTGTGTCCAGTCTGTAATATTGCTTTTATGTGTGCCCCACCATATTGCTGGTGTGGATTTCATGGCCTCATCCATTTCCAACAACCTCTGTTGTGTTGGTACACTTGTCTCAAATTATGATAGGAAGTTTTCTAAGGGGTTCAGCCCCTCAAATGTGGGTAGATTACTCACTATTGTGCCAATCCAACAAACTTATCTGGTTAGCCTAGAAAATCTTCTTGTATATACTTTGTACATCTGGTTCTTCCAGTTCTCCAATGCTTCTTCTGATTCGGATGAACATGTGTTGTCACTTCGCCAACTCAGATTCCCGTCAGCTGTAGGGTTGATATAATCCTGCTGTCTGGATGTTAATTTGTAGATGTTTTCTAGTTCAAATGCATGGTCCTATTCTCTGATAGGTTCTGTGTATCGTGGACCCTCATTTGGATCTAAGGGTGCAACGACCCTAAGGCCAACTTTCTCAAATGTCATGCATCTTTTCTTTAGATCAACAACAATGGAATTGTCGAAGGCCCAATCAATTCCTAACAATAAAGGGTAAGGGAAACTATCATCAACAATTTCAATTACCTCAAAATTTGCAAAGGTTCTTACTCCATCGATGTTCACTGGGACATGCTCTAATCATCCAAATGGGATGATATCTTTCTGATTATCCATGCGAAGCCTAATAGGGGAATATATCAGCTTGAGTTTTCCCATCAGTGCCCAAGTCTTCTTCATCATGACATTGACCTTTGACCCTAAGTCGAGGACCACATAGTCTATCTCATACTCTCCTATCTGAGCATTCAAGTGTAATTCTTTATTTTTCCTTCTCCTTTTTCCAATTTGGTGCACTTCTCTATTCAGTAAGGGGTCTATTTTTCCTAGTTCATACTGCTTGATTAAATCTTGTAATTCTTGTATAGCACCTCTATCTTGAATCAACTTAACACAAGTGTACAAGAATTCCATGAGTTTTCTTACCTCTTTCCCTTCTGTTGGCGATGCAGACGGATCAAATGCTTGAGGCATGCCATATTCTTTGATTTTTGGTTGTCTCTTTGATGAAGATCCTTGATCTCCTTTGAACTATTTTATTGCCTCCTCAAATATCTGTCTTTCTTTCTGAGCATCGAATGTTGGGGTATTTTCTATAGCTTTCTTGACTCCGTGGTCATTTTCTGTCTTTCCTTGGGCTGCTCTATCTTCTCCTGTAGAAGTGCCTCCTTGAGTGATAACAACAACTCTAGGGTCTGTTCCGTGAGGTTCAACATATATCAATTGTACTTGTGGGTTCTGCTGGGGTCCTTGTCTTTCCTAAAGTTTAGACAGCATCACAGGGCATTCCTCTATGACATGCTTGAAAGAGTTATAGTAACTATAGGTTGTGGAGGGATTCTGAAAATACCTTGCTAAATGTCATGGCTGTGCGCAGTTGTAACAAATTATTTTTCCTCAACCTCGGCCCATACCTCCTCCTCGTCCTCATCCTTTGTAACCACCGCAAGGAGTGAAATTTCCTCTCCCCAGAGAGTTGTACTACGGAGTGTTCTCCTCTTGTTTTACTTCGCCTTGAATCTTGTATATGTCTCTCAACCTTTCATGCATGAGATCATAAGCTCTACAATGTAGATCATCATGCCCCATGGATTTAAAGAGTGTACAATAAAAGTTTGTGGGTGTTTGGACATACTTCTGCATGTAGTAGCACTCACCTGGGTGATTCTTATTTCTACATACATCGCACCAAGGTAGGTTAACTTGCTTTAAGGGGCTCGATGCCCTTGATGCCAAGTACTCATGAAATAAGGGAAAATGTTCCTTATCATGGCCTTCAGATCTACATCTTACACACCATATATATTCCCTTTTGTATTTTCCCTTATCTTTCTTCACATCCTCGACCTATAAAGACAAACTAGTTAGTTGGCTCATGATCTAGCTAATGCCCGAGCTAGATTCTCCCATTGGTGATGATTCAAGCTTCATGGTGATCTCCAAAACTTCTTTCTGAGATGCAATCTTCTGCTGCATCAGAGGGATTCTTACGTGTGGTAACAATGCAATGATGAACCATTCATTGTTCTATTAGTCAGGGATCTGGAAAGTTAATCGGCCTATCAGGGTCTTGAATCTTTGGTCAAACTCCCAAACAGGTTCTGCTACCTTTTGTTTAATCTCTTTTAGTTCCGTAATACATTGTGAATCCAACTTAGGTTTATTAAACTCTGCAATCAGCACATTCTTGATCTCATTCAAGGGCTTAGGCTATGCCAGTCCTTGGACAAGTTTCATGTACCAGATCAGTGAGCGGTCCCTTGGCGTAGTGCTGAACTGGGTTGTCTTGATGGCTTCATAGGTGATACTTTTAATATTTCATACAACCTCACACATAAACCAATGATGATATGGATCTTTAGATCCATCTCCTCTAAAGATAGGGAGTCTCATTTCATTTGCCATAAAACTGACTAGGGTTCTTTTCTGAGTAGATGCTGAGATACTAGTAACAGTATTCTGAATACTCTGGTGGTTCTGACTATTATGACAGCTAAGTATTGTTGGGACAACATGAGGATTAATGTTACTTACTCCAGTAGTTCACACAGTTCCTAAGGTTTCTGGATCACTTTGGTGTAGTTCTTCATCTTCCCCTTCTTCTGTTTTGGTGGGCTTTGGATGCTCTTCGTCAGTTAGATCTACCTCTTCTCCACTATAGAAACCTTCTTCTCTGTAGTTTTTCTTAAACAAGTTCTCAAGGTGAACTCCTTGGAATACTTTCCCACTACGCGTATGTCCTGCTTCTGTGCCGCTGTCACTGTCCGAGATCTTGAACATTATCCTTTTCAGGTCCGATCAATATACTGTATCTTAAAGATGTGGTTTTCATGCAATAAAATCTTGATTCTTAGCTTCAGGAAGTGCAAACATTTTCCTCTGGGTCCTTTGAAAAAGTATCTCTCGGCTTGGCTATACGATTATGTTCTGTCAACAACAAAATCGGTGATATACCCTACGATGGTACTATCAAACCAATGATCTACTGCTCTGGATACAACGTTGTCAACTCTCTTAACATTCTGGATCAATGCTGGTGTCCAAACCACGGGAGGTCTAGATCTGATTTCAAACTGTGTGTCAGCTAACCTAGCCAACCACTCATGTATCTCCTAATGGATTCCTCCAAAGAAGATCTCATGAATGTTGGTGAAGATGTGTCTTTGTAGCTAATCTTCAGTGATTATTTTAGGGTTCTTGTTATGGGATTCAAGGAAGTCCTTCTCTTGATCCTCTATCCACTTTTGAATCTCTGTCTTTGACGGGAACCACCTTGAAATTCCCTTAAAAAGATTCATGTCCCAGCAATGGAACCATTTGTTGGCACAAGGGCAGACCCAGGGTTCAGCTCCAAGAGCTCACCAACAAGCCCTAGCTATTGGCCCTTTCAGCAACACCTGCAAAGTAGATGTAGTCTCACTTGAAGTAGCTATGAGGGGGTTGCAGGACAGAGATGTCTACAACTAGGGGAATATCAAGTGGTTCTTATTACAGCAACAACATAACATGCATCTATCATTCAACTAGCTAGATCTATCCTTCATAGCTATAGATCTGATCTAATACAATAATGTAGATAACGATATAACAACATCAGAACTCAAAGCATAAATCACACACACAACAACAGATGTACATGGTTCACCCTCTCTCTAGGGCTACGTCCACAGAGTTGTGCTTATGATATATTAAGATAAAGCTTACAGTTCCAATATGCGCTCTTGGCCAACAGATCCTCTTTTTCTCTTCCTGCGCACCCACCTATAGGAATTGATCTCCACACCTAGCTAGAGATCTTACAATACCAGAAGGCTCTCTCTCTTAGCACTTCTCTCACCCATAATACAATATTCTCCCAATAAACAATAATCGATAACAAGGCTCAACCATAGTACCCCCCCGACCTAGGTCCTCTTGACCTCTATTTATACATTACAATTCCTCACCGACAGCCTCAGGTTGAAACCTAGGTGTTAAAACCCTAATTACCAAAACCCTAGGTGTCTACAATCCTAGGTCAACTTGACCCATTCTTTCCGGGCTTCGCCAGCCTGTCTTTCCTTCTTCATCTCGCGGTGCTCTAAGGAATCTAATACTGGATTTTTCCACTTTTTGAGTCATCCTCGGTCCATATTCCTTGCTGATCTATCATCCTCGATCTCCTCATCCAACGACTTGCTTTTCCACACCTTGCTCCATATTTTCTGTTCTTTTTCTCACTTCGACCCAGTGACAGTCACTTTGTCTCCCGCGAAGCTCATTTTTTACCTTTTCTTCCTTGTTCTTCGCTTCCTTTCATAACCAAGGGCCAACAATGGAGAGAAACCAACATAATATCTTTTGATACATGACATGTGGCATGACTTTGAAAGCATGTGTATTGTTTATGAATCATTGATTTCTATGGTACACTTTTTTTATTTATGCAATCATGTATATTCTACTATATGTATAAATGTAAATTTACTTATTACACTTTATTTCTATGTTTGTAGATGGAACATGAACAAGAGGAACATAAAAAACAAGTCGATGAAAAAAACATTAGTTTAAATAACCAAAGTAGAATATTGCCTACAAGTGATGATGATCCAGGTGGATATTGGTGGCCACCCACATGTTCCAAATTCCAACTGGCTCATCTGGATAGTTTTCACTTCAACATGTTTCTATGTAATGGGGAAATTTATTTGTAATTGTGGGTTATTCACTTATCAGGCTGTCCTAAATTCCTACACAACATCTAGGTGGATATTGGTGGCTACCCACCTATTCCAACTCGCTTATTTTGGAAGTTTTCATGTCAGTAGATCTTTCTGTATTTCTAGGGCCATTTTGGGGCTCTAAACAATGTTTTCTTGGCTTTCCACAGTCAAAATGTATATATAGTTAAAGTTTGATGACATAATGCATAGTTCTCGAAAATACCTTTCCAATGGGCTATCACACGCCTAAAATGGAGATCATATGCATAAGTTATGACCCCGAGGATTTAATGTACTAACTTATCCCAACGAGGCAACGTGTTTTGCACTCTGTATTTTACAGTCTCTGTACATTTATTTCATTAATAGAAATCATGTATTGCTGTATTTCTTTGTTTCAGGAATTTTTTTATGTGTATTTCATTATAATATCTTTGATTTCATTTCATTCCGAAAATAATCTGGATCAGTGGTATCAGAGCAAGCTTCTCTTGATTGTTTTTTAGTGCATGTCCCTGATGAGGTTCGAGTATAGAAAGTTGGGTATCGAGCTTGTTTCTCTTGAGGAAAATCACTCTCGCACGCCCAAGAAACCCTCTATGGTGGCAAGAAAGAAAAATGACGAAGCATAAGATTCTATTAACTTGTTGCTTGAGCAAGCTCTTGTGTGACAGAGGGAAAAAATGATGGAGAATTTTTCCCACATCCTTCAACACCTGCCGATAAAAACATGCACATCTTAATCAAGTGACCACTTTGGAGGAACCTCTCCCTTCAAGGTACAAGTTAATTTTGATATTCCCATATTTTAAGGTCAAATAGATGCAGATGTCTTAGAAAAATGGTTGAATCTGCTAGAAGTATTTCTTTGTTCACAATTTTTCCAACAGGGAAAAGATCACCTCCGCTCTCCTCAAGGCTCCCCCCCTGTTGGCAGCCAATTCGAATTTTCATACTGTCCTTATAAGCTGCCTACACCAGTGTTTTGAAAACTTTGATTTCGTTGCAATCTTTCCAATAAATCCACACCATTGTTTTATATGCGTTTGCACACTTACCTTGGTTCTCGTTTTCACGACTGCAAGCCTGAAAACGCTGGTTTTCGAAGTCATATTAAAAACGTCATTAGATTGTTATGATAGCTCTTGTTTATATGATCATCTTATTTCCCAATTTATTTATCGTTACACAATTGACAATATTCTAAGATCATTATGCTTTTGATGTTCTTATTTGTTAATGAGACTTCGTTTACAAGACTGTGGGGATATTCGTTTGATTGAGTTTATGATGCATTGGTAATTGGATTTATATGTTCTTTGATTTGATCTACTTGACCATTGGTTTCATAAAARTACATAGGTGTTATGGTTAAACCMTTGATATGTATCATTTAATATGACACCTAGTTCATGTGATCAAATGCATTGGYATTRTGGTTTAAACTCTTGATATGAATTKTTCTATACAAYRCATGTCAYATGGTTAAACACTTGGTATTGGTTTCGATTTGTATGTTTTGGTGTTTAAAATTATGGCATAACTATTGCTTGCGCGCGTGGTTTATCCACTTACCAAAGGTTTCAATGGATTGATTGGAATGGCATAGTTTGTAACACATATGTATACTGGGTTGAATAGTTGTAAGCGCCGGTGGTTGTACTAAGAGTAATGACTATTCTGCATGGGCTGAAATAACTCCACTACCCTCGCACACTTTGGCATTAATGCCTGCCTCCTTACCAGGTTACCCCTGTTGATTTTTGGGAAAATATCTGAGTTTTGAGTCCTGCGTATACCTTGTCCAAACCCTACCCAAACCCCTGTCCACTGTATGTTCTCTCCTGGCTCCTGAAGGGAGAATTGAACCCCCATGGTGTTCAGAGTCGGTTTTGGTTTCATTTTTGCCAGAGAAGACTGCCCCTGTAATTTCCCCCCAGAGTCACGTTTTTGCGTGAGCGATTATGGGAAAACAGATTTGAATTAGATCAAACCGTTGAAAACCCAGAACTGCTTTTAGCCCCTTTACCTTCATCATGGGCGGTTTCCTCAGAAATCAAGTGGTTACAGAGATATAGCTCATGTTTTTCAGGTCAATTTTCAGATACTCTCAATGGCTGAAGGGAACGTATTGGATCTGTGTGCATTTGATGAAATGTCTATGAATTCTCCAGGCCTGTGCCTCAGAACCCCTCTCACCTGTCCATCCTTTCACACTCTTGAACCCTTGATCAATCCTCCCAGGTATGTGTTTTCAATATCAAATTCGTTTTATGAATTGCTTGGATTAATATAATGAATTGGGGTTTGTTTTCGCTTAGATTTGGATTACATTCGACCTGTGTTGAAGATCTATTTGCAAAAATCATGGAAACAATGTTAATTCATAACAATTTGCCAGCCTCAAACCGTTTTGATTCATTCCTATTTTGATTTGATTTGCAAGTGATTAGCATGATCGTTTATATTTAATACAGTTATATCAGTTGGAGAAAATGATCTTGTTGATTTGGTTTGGATTCGAAGTGATCTGTGGATAGCTGAAGCATCTATTCCTATTGATTTACCAAAAAACGATTTTTGTTTTGTGTTGAATGAATATTTTTCTTTGATTGCATTCGATCTGTACAGAGAATTTCTTTGCTAAAACAGGACTCAGCCATGTTTTGATTGATACGATTTTATTGCTTTCAGATTGAATTGTTTCCGAGTTAGTTTGATTCTGTTTGGTTTGTTTTTGAAACGATTCTGTGCGTTTAAATTAACATAAGTAGTTTATAGATGTATTGACATCAGAGATTAGTTTGACAAATATAATGTAATCTATTGATTCACAAAAACGACTCTGTTGGTTTTAATTTTAAAAAGCGATTCTGTCAAGCTTTGGATTGACATATTTGATTCATATCAAAGATTTGTTTGATCGGTCTGATTTGTTTGAAATTAATTCAAGAAATGATTTTGATTATGTCTGCTTTGAAATGGAAATAAAAATTATGTGACAGATCGTACATATCTTGTTATCATTTGATTGATTCAATTATGATTTATGTCTGTTCAAAATTGGCAAATAGATTTGGCTACTTCTGACATGAGTGATTTGCTTTGTGTTGATTTAGTGATCAAATATTTTTTTTAAAGTTTGAATATAATTCTATTAGATTTGGATTGATTAAAATGGATTCTATTTTTAAAATAGACTAGCTACAGAATCGCCAGAATTAGTTTTCTGCCAATTTTATCAATAAACATTATCTAAACTTCTGTATTTTTTGTCTACTTACAGGTACCCACAAATTTCATTAACCAATTGGGCATGCTACAACAGTTTAGATATGGTTTTTAGTTATTAGTCATAGGCAAAATTAGGGATTTGGGGAGATTATTCCCAGATTTTTGTAAACTGTTTTTGATAATTCCCACAGGGATGTTTTACCCTGTGGGAAGTCTTTAAATACTTTTCATTTTTTGTAATAAACTCATGAGAATCCTCACTTGTGGGAGAACCAGGCTATGGATTTCTAATACAAACTGAGATGAGAGTTGATGTTATTTCTACAGCTTTCGCTTTCGTAATATCAATCTTTTGTTTCAAGTTTATGCATGTCATTTGCAGTTGATTATAGACTGCTTTAGCTATCATAGTCCATTGCTGAATGATATGATTTAATTAATGTTTTATCCATATCTGATTTCTTTCATTACTTAAAAAAGTACAACAATTACTATGTTTCAATTAATGAATCACAGATTTCTCTTCTTTCTTAATTGAATCATTTCATATAGATCTTTGCATACGGGTTTATCTAACTGTGAAGATTTATAAATCATATGGTTGTTGTAAATTTTTATGTCTTGTTTGTCCTGTAATTATATTGAAGAGCACAACAACTTTCTGTTTATAAGAAGCTTCGGGATAATTCGGTGCGGTTTTACTCCCTCCGATCAGCTAAGACAATCATCATACACATGACAAACCTGGAGTGTTTCTCCAGGTCAGTTTGTTATTTATTTGTTTGATTAATTTGTTAGTATAATATTAGTAGTTTAGTTAGATATATGTTAGTTAGATTTGTAGTTAAAATTAGTATATTATTTGTCTAGTTTAGTTAGTGTTTGTTTTATCTCTTGTTCATAAAATTATAAAATCAACAAAAATATTTTTCTCTGTCTTCGGGCAGAATGCAAATGAGTTTTTCAGGTTTTATTTAAATATGMAAATTGTAGATATTGTACATGTTGTGAATAAGTTATATTTCTGTTAGTAGTTAGATAGTTAATTAATTAGAGTTAGTATAGTATTAGATAATAGATTGTATATAGAATAGTTAGTTTAGTTATTAGTTTGTTTTATTTCTTTTTAGTTAGATTAGTTTAGTTTGTTTTAATAGTTAGTTTTAGTTAGATTAGTTAGTTTAGAGTAGTTTTTCCTTTGGTTTCTTAGGACCTTAGATCGGCTAACGGAGCCACTAAACCCGTCAGGGTGGTTCATTCCAAATGGCTTGGGTTATTAGACAACCCCGGACCGGTTCCACTCTTCCAGTTGACGGACGGYCAATTTTGCCCGCCAACACCCCCATGTCAAAAATTGGTTGGAAACTTAATGGGAGAAAAGTTCCACAAAGGAATATGAAATATATGGGGCCGAGCCCACTTGGGATTTTTTTGTGGATGCAGTCAAGGAACAATACTACCCTGTTTATAACTATGAAGACCAGTACATGAGATGCACCACACTGCGGCAAGAGAAGAGCCAAACCATGTCAGAGTTCACAAATACTTTCCATACCTTACGCACCATGATGGGTATCAAATACTTTGAGTGGAATCTAATTTTGAAATACCATGGGGCTCTTCATAGGTACATCCAAACGGAAATGAATTTACTAAACATCTCATCATTGGGACATGCCTATCGATATGTTGTCAAAATCGAGCAGAAATTTAGGCACCAGAAAAAATGGGAGTTCAGGTTTGCAAATCCACAACAACCAAAGCATGGTAAAGATGACCCTAACCAAAAGCCTCCTGGAAACCATTCCAAGACACATGAAAAGAAAGGTAAAGGAAAGACGAAGAATGACACTAGGAAGTGGTGTGACTTCCACAAAATCCCCTGGAATAACACCGATGAATGTCGCTCGAAACAATGATTGGTGGCCGAGGTCAAAGACAAGGATCCGATCGCTGATTCAGAATTTGATCCAGAAAATATTGAAAATGGATAGATCATCGACGCAGACCCTACTACTACTATTGCAACTGAAACAATTTAACCAGAAGAACCAATAGATCTTGAAGAGGGGGAGCACCTCTTCCATTCACATATGTGGGTGAATGGGACCGCGTTTCATTTCATTGTTGATAATGATAGCCAGAAGAACCTCATCTCAGCTGAGGTCGTCAAACAGTTGGGTTTGTCGACAACACCACACCGGCAACCATACAACATTGAGTGGATTCACCAAGGACGAGATCTCCGTGTCAGCCACAGTGCCGCTTGTCCTATGTCATCCATCGCTTAAAGGATGAGGTAGTGTGTGATGTTTCCCCTCTTGATGTCTGTGATGTTGTTTTGGGCCAACCATATATGTGGAAACGTCATGCTATTTATGAGTCTCAACCTCATAGTTTCTTTATTACTCTAGGGGGTCATCTCTATAGGATACCTGAGGTAGTTCTGACTACAGTTCCACCAAAACAGTGCCACAAGGTAATCTGTCATATTACAAAATTCATCCTCTTCACGGTCTATTAAAAGGATGAACATAAGGCCACTATAACCACTACAACATCAACACCTTCTATCCAACAAAAGAAGATTGCAGAAGAGAAATAAGATATTTTTTCTTCACCTATAATGGTGCCTACACAATGCCCTGTCAAGCCCATAGACAATAGGTTGGTGGAACATATTCAACCACACCAACAACAGGTTTGTGACAACCTTCCATAGACCAAGCAGAGCGACTTCTCCTACAAGGCACACAACTCACCAAGATACAGATTTAGAAAATGATTTCCCCTCTTCCCTGGGAACTCAACACAATGGACACCATTGCTTCCTAAGGAGGTAGGATTCATCCAGGTGGATATTGGTGGCCACCCACCTATTCCAAATTTCAATTGGCTCATCTAGAAAGTTTTCAGTTCAACACGTTTCTCTATAATGGGGAAATTTCTTTGTAATTGTGGGTTCTGCACTTACAAGGTTGTCCTAAATCCATACAAAGTATCCAGGTGGATATTGGTGGCCGCCCAACTATTCCAATTGGATTATTTTAGAATTTTTCATGTCAGTACATATTTATGTATTTCTAGGGCTGTTTTTGGGATCTAAACAATGCTTTCTTGGCTTTCCACAGTCAAAATGTAGACATAGTCAGAGTTTGATGGCATAATGCATATTTCTCAAAAATACCCTTCCAATGGGATATCACACACCTAAAACGGATATCGTATCCAAAAGTTACGACCCCAAGGAGTTAATGCACTAACTTATCCCAATGGGGCCCACATGACTTTTGGCGCTTCATCTTCTAGGGTTAGGTTTTTGGATGTCTAGGGTTTTGGAATTCATGTTTATCATAAAAATCCCTTCAGATCCTCATTGTAATAATATTCTTACGAATGAGCGTAGCTGTCACATCTCTTCTCAGAGATAATGCTGCCACCATTCTAGCGAGTCTTGCACTCTGTATTTTATAGTCTATGTACATTTCTTTCATTAATAGAAATCAGGTATTGTTGTATTTCTTTGTTTCTGGCAATTTTTATGTGTATTTCATTATAATATCTTCTCTTTCATTTTGTTTTGAAAATAATCTAGATCAGATGAAGAAATGAGGAATGCACACAACTCGAGTGATGAGAACAGTTCAAGTGATGAATGGAAATCAATATAATTGAATGTTATTGCAAGTTGTATGTTTTGGAATATTTTTTCTGTGAAAATCACAGATTTTGTTTAAGGTACTTGACACAATGTCCCAATTGCATGAGGACATGTTACCAATAAGTGTAACAATTACATATTGGTTTCATTTTGATTATTGTGGACTTTTACATTATCCCACTTGTATGACAATGGGTCTCTTATTCATATATAATAAAATGGGTTTCTTATTTTATTGCATTGTCAAATGTTGTAAAATGTTGCATTGTTGATTAATTAATATGGATGATTTACATTGTTACAAATAAATAGTTGGATAACACATTAATGCAATCATTATATCAAAACACAATAACAAAAATATTAAAACAATATTATTATAAAAAATATTTGATTTTGAGATAACTAATAGAAAATTTGTAAAAAAACAATTAAATAAAATATATACATATCAGTGCATTGCATTCTTTTGAAATTACTAAACTACGTCTGCCATAAAATAGACGACGATGCATGTTTATCAATATGAATATGTGCCCATTAATTAAATAGAAGCACCAGTTCTAACAATTGTGAAAAAACATTGTTACTTTAAGCAACAAAACACACGATTGATTATATTTACTATTTTAAGTGACATAGCATACGACGAATCTCACTAGTGCTTTATATATAATATACACACCGTTTATTTATATATAATATATGCATCAGTGCTTTATATAACATATAAACACCAATGATTTTATATATGATATATGCATTGATGTTATAATTATCATATACGCACCAGTGCTTAGTAACAAAAAATGGCATCGACATCTCACCTTAATTTGTGAAAATTTCACTATCCCTCCATGCACGTGGTAATACAGGCACCAATGCAACCATATATAAGAGAACCATGGTGTAATATTTATACGAGCACCATTGCTGCATAAAAAAAAACATGCACCAATGCGTAGAGTAACAATAAAGCATTGATATACTATGCATATGTAAATTTTTAGTAAACGTCCAACTGGAGGTGTGATGGAGCCTCTCTTGTGCATGAATGTGGAGACTATGGTTTAACATTGGCTGCTCATGGCCCTTGCGATCACTTGGTTTGAATCCCTTGATATTTCCTCTCTCACCGACCATGGAGGTGGCCTCCTCCATTTCTCTTGGTTCCCTAAGCCGTGGGGCCGTTCCCTGCATCTCTGTGTGCAGGTCAACATGGGTCTCTTCGATTTGACGGTCTAGTGCCTCTTTTCATGATTTGTTTTAGCAGGACTCTACTCCCTCTTCTTCATCTCTTCTATTTCAGGAAGCCCATTCTCTTGTAATTCCCATGGGACAAGATGCCGATGAAGAGGAAAAGTATTGCAAATTTGTGAGTTTGGTCTGACGATTGAATGTTTTTTTTCCCGAAGTTAGCAGATCTCAACACCTGTATCTATGCTACTTAGATCCCTATCATGAAACAAGAGTATTTCATTCATCCTTGTGAAAAAGGCTTCTTCATTGTTGAGCTCGACATTGAGGAGGATCAGGATATGATTTTCATCCCAGGTTTGTGGTTTTGGGGAAACTCAGGTTTGTTTATGAAACCTTGGACTCCTTATTTCAATCCTGTTAATAACATTCTTTCCTCAGCCCCAATTTGGGTGAGACTTCCCAATCTTCTCTTGCATTTTTGGGGTTTACCCTCTCTTGAAGCCAATCATTCAACATTAGGAAATTTCCACTTTGCAAGCCATGAAACTACGTGGCACAACACCTTTGATTTTGCTCGCATCTATGTGGAAATGGACTCCAATAAAGGGTTACCAACTGAAGTTATTTTTATTGGTAAAAAATATTCTTGGTATAAAAAAATAGACTTTGAGAGAGTTTCCTTGCATTGCAGATCTTGTTTTGAAATAGGTCATCTTACAACCCAATGTTCCAAAGGGTCTAGGAAGAATAAAAAGCATCGAAAATACACTTGGTGGGTCAGATCTAATGATGACCCTCAAAGGATTGTGGACAACCTCCACAAGACAATGAAAATCCTTCTCAATCCAATCCTCATATTCATCCAACTCGGTTATCTCAAAAATCATGAAAAGAATATACTTAGAATCTAGAGAAAGAGGCATCTACCATTTAGGCCATAGATTAGGTACTTTGAATCCAACAATCCCCTCCTCCATCGCAATGTTGGGTAGATCAGGATGATGAAGTTGAGGTATCAAAACAAGAAAAAATAGAATCTTCAGATCAATACAATCTAGGAATCATAAGCATCAAAAATACCCCAACATCTGCAAATGAAGTTTGGATGGTAGTCAGAAAGAATAAGAAATCACATGTAACATCACAAGCAATGGTAACACAAAGTTAGGCCTACAAGTCAGTCAAAAAGGCACGACTAAAATTAGTTTGAACAATTGTCACAAATTGGACATTTGTATTTAGGAGACCCTAATTCACAACTACTCTTATTTCCTTTCCCTCCTAATTTGCAAGAACACCAAAGAATTTTTGATATGAATCTAGTTTCCTCGCCTGCACAATATGGATGGATGCTTGATCCCAACCCTTTTTTTGTTGGTACCATAGGATTGGAAATACCTAATCCTAAACCTAATGCTCCTAAAGTTTCCGGGGTGATATCTTTTGAATTAGATTTTTTATTCCCTATCCATGATACTAAAGATGTCAAGAAACCCATCAATTAGCCAAAGGTTGCAAACAAACGGAAACAAAAGGTGGATACACAAACACTTCCCATGATTCCTCAGGGTCCTCCCTAGTATGCTATTGTTTCACATGCTATTTCACATTCTATTAATATTCTTGTTGCCACCATGTGTTTTTCTATCCCCCCTCATAACAACTAAGTTTCATTTTCCACCCCTTTGTTTAGATTTAACATGGGGATGACAATATCATTTGAGGATATGTACCATGAGGCTTCCACCCCTGTGAAAATTGTCACACACCCATCCTTCTCTTCCCATTTTATTTTGGTCACACCATAGTCACCTTTGAGACTTGTTTGATTTTGTATATATTATTCATAGACTATTCATGGATTGATGTGATGACAATTACTATTTTTTGAAAGTTAGATATGCTTTTGGATATATGGTTATTTATGGTAGCTCTTTTAAGAACATGGTTTTTGTGATTATATATGATGGGAAACACCATGTTTTACTTTAGATATGATTTATACTTGAGTATTTCATTTATTTATTTCATTGCATAATCATTATTTATTATATGGAGGAGGTATAAGGTTGATGGAGGGGACATAAGGTTATATGATATGACTCAAATGGAGATTCAAAGGGGAGGCATACGTTGTTCATATGAGCCAAGGGATTAATCCCCATGTGAACTTGAAATTGAATTGTTTGGTTAGGATATGGGCCCCCTCTTTGCTGGTCAGGTGCATATCCTTTATTTTACTTTCACCCTTGAGGCACTTAATTTGAGAAAATGTGACCTTGCTTTCTAATGTCTTGTCTCACTTTATTATTGTAGTATTTTATAATATTATATTTTCAAGAGGTAGTTTCTAACTACCAACTAATGTTCTTAAGCTTTAAAATAAGAAGGAAGACATAGGCGAAGGGTTCCAAAAATTGTATTGTGAGAGAGGTATGCGAAAGTCTAGCAATCAGTTTCACTTATTTTCCTTCATCTTCCATTTAGTATTTGTTCAATGACTAAATAGTCCTTTATTGATAGTAGTGTGTTCTTCAAGGGTGTCATGTACATAAGGGTTTTAAACCCCTACTTTTGTTCTTAGGTATACATTTGTGGTTCATTGTTGTGATTGGTCGTTTAGATTCAAACCAGACACCAACTCACAAACAAATCTATAGAGGTGATGCAATTATTAGAGTCATTTCATCAAATCTCCCAAAATTATAAGTTTAATTTCTTTCTTTTTCTCTCTTTATCTAGTCTAGATAGTCTTTATAGGGTCTCAAGAATGCCAAGACGAGCTTTGCACAATCTTGGTCTAGTCTTTTGAAAAATCCTGAATGAGACTTGTTTCTATTACAAGGCATATTGTATGGAACATCATTGTTAATAAAATAAGCTGATTCTAGTCTACTCTGCTATACTTCTACTTTGTTTTTTGTTTTTATATTTCAATATTTTTTCCCTCATTTTTATTTTGCAAAAATGGTCATAAATGATCATATATTTAAATAAAAGGGAAAAATATCTTTACTTTTGTGTAAGTTATTTATTTCCAACACTCTTTCTTGAGCATATCTTCTTTAACAAATTTATATCTTTTATTTTATTTTATTTGCCTCTTTTAGACTTAGTCATTTGTTTAAGTAGTCTAGTTATCTTTCTGTATTTTCTACTCACTGTTAGCACTAAATTCCCAAAAAAAAATCATTAAAACCCTAAAAATTAAATAATTTAAAAATACATTAAAGGTTGGTATTTTCTAATTTCACTTGATATAGGTACCTCCTTTGACCTTGTCATATTACATTACAAATAGGAAGACACTGACAAAGAGGAATTAATTAGGGGCTATAATGACACGGGTGAGAATTTCCATCTCTCTTATGCTTCAATTTTCTACTAAACAACACCACACTTGCAATGGTGTTGGTGGGTCCTTGGATTTTCTTTTTAATCCATGGGGAGTATTACTCCCTTTGGAGTATTACTGCACTAATGAAATTCCCTAATTCCTTATATTGAAAATTGTGTAGGAATTTCACTACTCATGATGAAAATGTTAAGGTTTGCAGGAAGTGGATATGGTTTACAAGGTCCTAAGGAAAAATGAGTGTCAAGTGGTATGGATCTCTAATATACCAAAGGGTTTCCAAAAATAGTACTTGGATGAATATTTCATGGCACCAACTAAGGAAGATATACCATATCCTTAGTCGTACTATTCAATTACATGGTATGTGAGAGTGATCTCCTTGAGCATTATTTTATATGTACTATAGCAATAAGAAATTGATAGGATTATGTAAGAATGGTTTCAAGTGTGCCTAGGGGGATTTCAATATATCCAAAGGTACATGGAAGACCATTCCATATATAGGTTCTTTTTGTGTGGTACTACTTGAAGGGGTACCAACATAGGTTATGAGGGTGTCCAACCAGGTGACTCCTCTTGCATTTTATGCATGTATTCTTCCCCAACTATAGGTTTACCCACCAAATAACATATTTTTGTGTTATTTAAAGATGTTGGAACAAGTCTCTAGCCTAAAATAAATTTTCTAAAATGAGCACATATTGAAATATAAAAGTGTTCTGATACCACTTGTGGTGTTCCTTGTTAGATGAAACATAATACTTAGAGAAAAACATATAGAATATAGTCATGGAAAGAAAATAAACAGAGCATGAAAGATGCAAATATAGTTGCAAAAACAAAATTAACACAACCATA
The DNA here is from genome assembly GCA_009831015.1 of Picea engelmannii. NCBI lineage: Eukaryota > Viridiplantae > Streptophyta > Pinopsida > Pinales > Pinaceae > Picea > Picea engelmannii. The sequence continues at coordinate 145,937 of ML794083.1, read as the reverse complement.
ATTAGAATTTAACAACAATAAGCAAACTTTTATTGATATTCAAAACTCAATGCAATATTCACTTATCTCTTTGAGGGGGAAACCCCCAACACGAGCAGAGTTCCAAATAAAATAATATTTGCTTGAAAACTAATTACATAACTTTTACTACTATATATAATCTCTAATTTACTGAAACCCAACCACCTATTGGACCTACATAAATGAGGCCTCAAACACTAACTAGTGGACCTTGTTTAATGAGGACACTTACATTTATTGATTTCACACTCTATTATCTCATGGGGGATTATTTAATAAATATGGACCTCAATACATTAAGTAACAATATATTCCACTAATTATGGAGTTAGGGAGAGACCCTAACATCTAAACTATAGGGAACACACTTGAAAACGAGCATGGATTATCATACCCACACATAAAGGGTCAATAAGTGTCCATAAACTTATTTGTAGTGTTTTGCATCAGACTGATAGGGCCAATGGGTTTAGTGGCTACCACTTATAGAATGGTGGTACAATACCACATATCATGGTGAACCCAAAATGTTACCATATGAATCTATATATGGACATAAGCCTCCCTTGAATGCTTCATACTTACTAAGAACATCCAAGGTTTATGAAGTGGATTACATGCATACAACTAGAGTGACCATTCTTAGTACACTTAGAGAGAATTTTGTTTTGGCTCAAAATAGAATTAAGCAACATGCAAATCAATGTTTCTTTGAGCACTCTTTTTAAGGATGGGATTAGGTGTTTCTTCATATGCAAACCTGCAAGAATACATCTCTCAAATACAAGGGACACTAGAAGCTAGTGCCAAAGATATATGGACCCTATTAGATCCTCTAGTGCATTGGATAAGTTGCCTATAGATTGGCTCTCTTTTCCCACTCCAATATCTACCTATTCTTTTATGTCTCTTGTTTGAAGAAGGAAATGATGATGAATTTTCAAGTTCATACCAAAGTTTCCAAAATTTATGAAGAAGGCTCCATTTGGTTACAGTCAAAGGAAATATTAGCCAGAAGAGAGCATCGACTACAATAACACACTATTAGGAAGTACTCATACAATGGAAGGATACATAGCCTAAATATGCCATATGGGAACCAACAATGATTTTATAGCAGTTTCCACACCTCTAGCCCCAAGGACAATGTTTTTTTTGAAGGGGGAGAGCATGTTAGGGATATACCCTAACCTCCCTACTTTGGGGTACTTAGGAGTTAGTTAATTATTGTATGAGGTGATGTTCTTTGAATAAATATGTTAGGTAGTTGGTGTGTGTTTACTCAATGTAAAAGGGCCATATTTATTAAATAAGTCCCACTAGGTGGTTGGTACTCATTAATGATGAGACCACAAGTAGTTAGGGTTTTTCTAGTGAGAGACTACTTATATAGGTAGAAGGACATGTAATGTTTTGTCAAGTATTTTCATTCTATTAGAGCTCTGCTCATTTGGAGGTTTCCCCCTCAAAGAGGCCCACAAGCATTGCTCTATTTCTAGATTATAAAAATAAGGGTTATATTCTATAGGTTCAATACTCTTGTTTCTCCTATTTTATTGTCTACACTTTATATTTCTTTTAATATTGTTCATATTTCACTATTATTTTATTAATTACACTACGTTAGTGCATAAATATTGTTGAATTAACATTAAAAACTAGGATCAAACCATCCTCAACCACCATTACCATGCTACGTTAAATGACATGGCATGTACGTAGTATAGGGAGGCCAAATGGAACACATTGGATCATTCAAAGTAACATCAAATCTCAATGTTGCTATGATTCATAAAACCAAAAATATTTCATGTGCCATGCATTTATTTTCCAAATCTCAACCAACTGTAATCATAACCAAATGGATTAACAAGGTAAACTATAACTAGGAGAGGCAATGCCACATTCATAACCATATGCCATATTGTGATGTGCCAAATAGAAATATTAAGAGAAGAAATTATAGATATTACTCAAGTATATTGTAGAAAGATATAGAATTTCAAATGCAAGGGACAATACGAGTCAGAGTATTACACCTTTATAGATATGGAAGCAATGTTCACTTGCCTCTTAGAGGGGGAAACATCCAACAGAGAAAATATCATATTACAAATGATTTCCAAGATATATTTTACATTTCTTCTACATATTTATATAGTACTTTCTATCACCTAAGAACATTCTAGAGAAGTAACTTTCTAGTAGGCGAAACCTTCTAGTAAGCCTTCTTACAATAATTGTGTTCACACTACTACATAGCCCTTATTTACTAATGATGACATCCATACATAGGAATACATAGTAATCTATATAGTTATGGGCTTAGGGATGTTAGGACCCTAACATGCCCCCCCCCCTTAGAAAACAACCTTTTCTTCAAGGCGAGAGATGTGCAAAGTGCTAGAGAATGGATGTTGGTTCCCATGTGGCATCCTCTGGTGGTGTGTGGGTGGTGTATTATTCCATTGTATTATTGTTTTTTGGATCACACACTGGTAGAGATGAAAATATCATTTTTCAAGTACATACTTCAAATGAAACCAAATGGAGCCTTCTTCATCTAATTCAGAAGATTAGTTTGAACACGATGATTGGATCCAAACACTTTATTTAAGTAGGAGACATGAAAGACTATATGGATCTTAGAGTGGCTTGAAAGTGCTAATTTGTAATCCACTGGCCCAATATGCTTGAGGATTTCATAGGGGCCATAAAAATTTGAGGAAATATTATGATGGTGGTATTATTTGAGGGAGGTGTTCTTATATGACTGTAGATGAAGGAACACATATTCCCCTTCTTCAAAATTGAATTCAGAGTGATGCTTATTATCCTATTGCTTCATCTAATTTTGAGCCATGACCATATTATCTTTGAGAGTATAGAGAAGGTAAGCCAAAGTTGTAATGGTTTTTTTGACCTCTTATGCCTTGGAGACACTTGGTAGGTAAGATAATACTGATGGGATATTTTGGCCATAAAATTCCTCAAAGGGGTTTGTGTGAGTGGCACCATGATAAGTTGTATTATACCACCATTATGATGGGGGTAACCAATAAACCTATTGGGATTGTCATTCTAAAGTAAAACACCTTGAATATGATTCCAAAAATTTGTTGACATATTCAATCTAACCATCACTCTAGGGGTGATAAGTAGTGCTAAGAATTTGTAATCAAGTGCTTGTTATAGAAATCTAATTCCTATGGATTTGGGTCAGGGACACAACAAAGAAGAACCATTAAAAGACTCCTCTCAAACTCTAATTAGACAATAAATTGGAAATAAATACCTGCAGTAACTAACTTTTAGAATAAAGGAAGAGGAACATACCTGGAACCCTATGTTTGAAGTAGATCCTGTTTGAGATCTTTCGGTCCTGAAATCCTTGATGACGATATTCAATAAGTCTTGAAACTACAAGAAAATATTTATCCGCTAACTAACTAAATATAATCAATTAAAATTTTATGTTAGATTCAAGATAAGATACACATAATCTCATTAAAATTATGAATTAACACAAATAATTGGACAACAAAGAGAGTTATTTTATTGATAACAACAAAAAGGGTTGGTGACAACCTGTAACCACTGCAACAAGATCCCAGAACTAGGCTCCAAGTTCCTCCACCTAAGGCCCGAGATGACAAAGACTACCTCCAAAGTTTTGTGTCCCGACAAGTCCAAGGAAGTGTAACACCTTGTTTCCCCCCCCAAGACTATAATTATGCACAAACTTCATATATTAATGATATGAGGCATGTAATTCTTTTTTGAATTAATAGAAACACCAAACCAATGAAAGAGAGAGAGAGAAACCTTGACAGTACTGACCATGATACACCAGAGGAAATTTATGAGGATGAGGGACTGATGGAATGATTGAGTGAAGTGGAGATGAGATATATTGGTGAAGAAAATAGGAAGCTTTCACAACAAGCTAATATCTACTTGAAAAATAGAAAACTACACCTACCAACATACCAGGCTTACCTAAAAAACCACGTGACCATTAAAAGAAGTCGTAGATGTTGTTGAGGTAGTTAATGAATATTGGTAGTTGACCTTTGCAGAGAGAAAATGATGATTAAAAAAATGACAGGGAGACACCATGGAACCGCCCCTTCAGATTGTAAATGAAGACTGCATGTTATGTCTACAGAGAGTCTCATAAATCTTGAGTGGGTAGAGAAGACGATCGAAGGAGGAAACATGTAGACCTGAAGAAGAGAGACAAGCAACAAAGAACAAAGGAGACACGATAAAACATGCAACAATAGAACATAACACATAACATAAAATAATCAGAGATGAGAAAGAGAGAATGGGGAAAAAATGTTTGGATGCGTTGATTGAGGAAAAAAAGGAAAAAGAGGAAAAAGAGGATCTTTCTAGAAGACAATAAGAAGCTTGTCTAAGTTGTTGATGATCACCCTGAACAAAGAAGACCCATATTCCCAAACTGGAGCAGTAATGGGTCACAAATTGGTGCTTACTGGATGGAAACCAACACTGGTAAGGGGAGGTCACTGAGGTGTTGTTGAGAAGAGAAGGGACTCTCTTGTGCAGAGGAAATCCAGTAGAGAAACCACCTGATAACCCTGTGGAGACCCTAAGCTCAGTGCAAGGTGAAAAATTCTACTGTGTTAGAGGAGGAATGAGAGTAACCTTCCTAGATCATACAAACTTGGAACCCTACTAAGTCAGTTTCCTTGATGGTATCATGGTTTGGCATGAGGGTGGCGTGCTATAGGAATTTACTCTACAACAAGGCCTAAGGTTGGGAGGAAAGACATTCTCTCTCAGTCAGCCAGGTTTGGAAATTTCCTTACTAAAGTGATCATCTGCGTACTAATGAAATATCTATATGCATGTGTAAATGTCTGAACTTAAGAGAAGCTCAATCATTTAAAATCCATGGTTTGAATGCATGAAAGTTGGGATATGTATGTTGTTATGGATTGTTGCGTACATGAGTATTTTATGTCTCTGCATGGAAGACTCGTAAATAATGCAAGAGTTCCCTTGAAGTTTCAATATCTTACAATGGCCTTAGAGTGGTTTCGAACTCTTGAAGATCAAGGCTGAAGCCTTGTAGAAAAATCAAGAGATGGCTATGTCCCCAAAGAGAATTTTTATATCTCTGTAAAATCCTGTGTTAAACCAAGGAGAGATCACAACCATCGATATGGATGATTGATAGATCTCAGCCCTTTATTGGTGAAGGCACATCATCCTGAATGACCAAGTACCTAAGTGGTGTAAAGTTTGACCACATTGATAGTCGGTGAAAGGATGAAATTTGTAGATCTGATTAGAATATAGGGGATAAACTTGAGCCATAGATATTTGATGCATCGTCTTTAGAGGTAAAAAGTGAGTGAATCGGGAGGAGACCTGAATGCCGACGACACAGGAAATTGACAATGTGACAAGAACCGTCGATCTGCTGATGAGAGAGAGGAATATCAACCATCGATCTTATGTGATACTTGTTCACACGATGAATGAGAATGATGATGCCTAGATGGACGTGGCATGCCAGCAAGGCAGCTAGAGCATCCTTAGGATGAAAGGTGTCAACTTTTGGTTGGTTGACGACAGTCTGGGGAGGGAAGACGATGATAATCATTGATCTCGTTGGAGATTTGATGAAGTGATTTGGATTGTTGGATCCATACGTGTTGTGTTCATAAGTGTGGAAGTTGGTAAGGGAATATTCAACCAAGAAATACCGACGACGACATAATGATCACCGAGGAATATGGGAGTGGGGGTTAATGATGATCGTTGATTAGTGGAGGAAGAGGTGGAATCTCCACTGTATATCCCGTAGGTTACATTTTCACACTGTGTAAGCCATTGGGATATGGTAGTTAACTTCCATGCTAAAACACATCAATGACGTGCTTGGAACTATCATGATCAAGGGTGGTGAGTCATAGGATCTAGGGATGATGCACCTTGATGTATTATCATCATAAGTATGGGATAGTTAGAGTGAACCATGAGATAATAAATTCCGATGACGACAAAAATGGGCCAAGGGATCGAGCTCATGGAACAATCGCATAGGTGATAAATTCCATGTCAGGTGGCTTGAGTGACGTGGTGCCACATGTATTCCACATGGAAATGAGATGATTTTTTACTGTGAAAGCCTGATAAACCTTAGGAGGCCATAAATTTTGATTAAGAGCTCAAATTTGAGCATGGTTAAAGTTGCTGGAAAGATCTTGATGAGGAAAATATGATGGTACGCTCAGGTAGATGTTTTGAGATAGTCGAGAAAAGTGAGAATTTATAATGCCCCATCCCTTAAAAAGATTCTTAGGGAGTTGGGTGTGTTACAGAGTGGTATCAGGGCAGATTTCAAACTCTAGGATTGAATGGGTCACCAAGACCGCTTAAGATTGTTTACAAATAATTTTATGATTGTATGGAATGCATGTTTTTAAAACACTAAAATGAAAATGTTAATGATAATTGTTGTCTCAACACATAGGTCAAATAAAAAAGTAATAGAGGTGAAAGGTGCAGCGCATCATGGATGACACCTCACACCTTAGAGATGAATATTTTGTTGGCCAGATGGATAGAGAAACCCCTCCAGATTTGATGGCCATTGTGAGAAGTTTCAAGGAAGATAACAAGAGACTTATGAGGGCCCATTCCGAATAGGCACAGTTGAATGTAGTTCTATTGAAGAGCCTATATTAAATTCAAAAACATATGTAGCAAGGCCGTAGTAATGCATAATTATAGCAGTCAGAGAGGTTAAAAGCACCTTCGGATGCTAAAAAACAAGGATTGTCTCACAATTACATGGGAAGGAGTTTTTCCAGAAGAAATCATTGAGGTACCAAGAAAGGAAAATTGAGTGGAGGTGTTTCCACAAAGTCTTCTAGTCAGAATACTATTTTAGTAAGACAATCCAGGTGTGGCACAAAATATAGTATTTTTGAGAAGAGAAAGATAAATAATTCTTTGGGTTTTCATATTGAGGAATTTAAAAATGCTAAGCTACCTACCTTTGATGGGGAGATAAATAAAGGAGAAGAATCCAAAGCATGACTATTTGGTTTGAAAAAGTACTTTTGAGTACATAATTATTCTAACAATGCCAAGACAAGGATTACAATGTTTAACCTGAATGGAGGGGATTCCATTTGGTGGGAAGACCTCAAGGAAATCGAAAGAATAAAGGAAAGAAAATTAACCTGGAAACAGTTTGAGAGATACTTTTTTTAAGACTACCTATCTAAAAATTATTATGATGACAAGATAAAAGAATTCCATGAGCTTAAGCTGGAACAACTTACCTTGGATGCACGTGCAAAAATATTTAGGAAGATGTTGAGGTATGTTCCCTACCTTAAGGATGATAAAGTGAGAATACAACGTTTTCTTAGTGGTTTACCATAATTCTACCAATATCGAATTGATTTTGACAAACCAAAGACATTGGAGGACACCATTAAGAAGGCCAAATGTTGTTATAATTAGTCTAAGCACAAGCATGAGTCTTCCAAGGATTGGAAAAGGAAGGATAAGAGTGGATTCCTAAAGAAGGGATTCAATTCTTTTCCTCACAAGAATTTTGGGAAGGATTCATAGTTGGGTCAGCTAATAAAAAATGTGCATTAACAAATTTTCTATCTCAAAGTAGGAATAAACCAACATAGAAAGAAAGGGAAAGAACATAGGAGACCAAGAAATGACCTTTTCAATGCTGGGGATGTGGAGAGCCACATCTGTTGATGGATTTCCCCTGTTATCACCAAAAAATTACCTAAAAAATGTAGACAATCGATGGAAAACCCAACACAACATACTACCAATAATTATGGAAGGATCACATTCAATTTGGCAAGATACCCATAAAACTATACAAAATGGTTTTGAAGTTTTGTGTGTATTCAACAAATGCAACACACACACATCTGTGCGGGCTAACATGATGTAAAACATCCACAAAGCATGGAGTGCGCCACTGACAATTGACAAACCTGCGTGGATGAATAAATGATGCATTGATGATTTTGTTCGGGCCTCAACCACTTCTGGGATGTAGTGGTTTTCCTCCATACCCAAAATCGCCCCCAAATTTCACGTTGGGATCATTGAAAGGGATGGGAGATACCTCCAAATGCCTCCCATTCACACTTGTAACTAGTTGTGAAATATATTTCCATCCTCCTCTAATAGAGGATCATTGTATGCAAAAAAGAAGAAGAATCCATAGCATTGTTATGCTGTTTAGAATTCTCTTGGAGAAATCCATCTTTCCGTTGAGCCATAAGTTTTGAGCAAGTGTAGCATTGAGCTAGCTTTACACCTCTTGTGAATCTAATCCTTGGGTATTTTTCACCATTGTAGACGCACCATTGGAGAGTGATAGCTCTAGTTGTTTAGGGATCAGAGGATCCTCCCTTAAGAGGAATAGGGTATTCATTGTCCCATATTTCTCTTCTTGGTACTCTCAATTCAAAGATTCAGTTCTATTGGGTAACCATTTCATGTGTCTAATTTCATGCATCACTTGTTTATGTCAGTTTAGTTTTTTTCTTAATCTTAGTTAATATTTACTTGCTTTGTATTTTGTTTTCTAACTTGCAGTTCCATTTACTTGCTAACCATCTTTATGTTATGCCTTGTTAGCTTACCAGGGTAGTTAAGGGAGTCTCTTTTGCTCACTCTTGTGACAAAAGAACCTGACCAATTTTGTGACCATACTAGGGAAGTTTCACAATTTATCCTCAAGTAGGCTTCTCCAGTTGTTCCTCTCACTTTCTGTTGTTTGTAGGACCAAGATCTGACCTAGACAAATCCTCAGACAACATAATTCGGCTTCTTTTTAAAAGAAGCAAGTTAAAATTTTCATCCCGCCATTTTTCTGCGTGCACGCAGGTTCGGTTCAAAGAGAAGCATGGTTTGTGAAGTCCCACACTCTACCATAACTCTCTCAATGTGCACTCTGTGCTCTATGTGTGTCTGTTCTCTGCTTAGTTGTGCACTATTCCCTTTTTCAAAATTGTAAGGCTTGAGAAGCCCTTTTCCACTAAGTATATTAGGTTTGATTTATGCACTTATTTAAAATCCATCAATAACAGGCTTGAGATTCACTCTTGCATAGATAACTTAATACCACACATAGACATTCATAGGGGATAACCAGAACCTTTGCATCTTTTACTTCCTTATTTGCCACATGGATGGCTTAAATTTTATCATGTGAATGCCAGTAGTTTCTTTTATTTTACAAACTCATCACATTATTTCAAGTCCCAAGAATAGAAACTTGTTTAGGGGATCTTGGAGTATGCTCTTTCCTCGCACCATAGTGTGATCTTAGAAATAAGAAAAAGTGATTTCCTAGAGAAGTCTTCATCTCCCTTGATAAAAATATCTAGGAGAGGCCAATTCCTCTTAGCTTGTTTTTTGAGACTTAATCTTCAAGAATTGTAAGGGAGCACACATTCCCACATGTGCACAATCTTAGGATAGTTTTCAATTTCCTAGAGTAAGTCATTTAGGAAGTTTAAAGAATTGTAAGGGCCCATACATACCCACATGTTCACAATCTATGAATAGTTTCAAATATTTCTTAGATTAAAAAACATCCTAGGGAGATTAAAGGTCATAAGTAAGGACCCACATGACCAACATGCTAGTTGTTGATTAAGGTTGGTTGTCATTGATGTCAACCCTTGAAGAAAGACCCGTAGCACAAAGTTTTGGGTAATGGACCCAATAGTGTTTGTTGTAAATATGACTCATTATTGTTTTGTCATGGTTGATAAGAAGTAAATATGGATGAACTCCAAAGTGGTCCCCTTATGGTGAAAGCCCTCACGGGAAGACGTTTTGTGGAGTAAGATAACCCATGATTAATTATGGAATAATGAGATGAAGGAAAATGAATTTTTCAGGGAAAATATCCTAGATGGATAGTTCTTGTCATGTCATTTCCGATGGTATGTGGAACGTCACATAATTCCTCACGGTTAGAGAGTTATGGCCATGAGAAGTTGGAGACCCCAAGTTTGGGTAATGGACCCAAGTTTGTTTGA
>ML794083.1:113277-128968 GCA_009831015.1 Picea engelmannii | reverse complement strand
AGGTTGATTACAGGTTGGTGCATGGTTGATGCACTTGTTTATGGTACAGGTTGATTACAGGTTGGTGCATGGTTGATGCACTTGTTTATGGTACAGGTTGATTACAGGTTGATGCATGGTTGATGCATGGTTCATATTTATTAATACAGGTTTACAACGGTATATCTCACAGTGATAGTGTGACAGTGGTTCCATCATTCTACTTCTACTTCAAGGTGGTAGGACGGGGCAAGGACAGGTGGTTGTAGCCACCTTCCGGTTGTAGCCGAAGGACATTGGGGGTTGTAGCCTCCTTCTGGTTGTAGCCAGAGATTTGGGGAGTTGGATCTTCCCTCAGGTTGTAGCCTGAGAAACTAGGGGGTTGGAGCCTCCTTCCAGTTGCAGCTGGTAAACAAAGGAAGTTGGTGCTTCCAATGAATGTAATTCTTCAAGACATATAAGAAAAAGCATTCCGTGGTTTTTTCCCGATTTGGGTTTCCACGTAAAGCACTGGTGTACTGTGTATGTGTATGATTGTTCATTTTTTCATTTCTTATTTACTCTGCAGTTATTGGATAATAATTCTTCATTGATATAGCACTTGGATTATATGGTTAAAAGGGATTAAATTGCTCTATTACTGATTCACCCCCCCTCTCAGTAATCCAACACTAGTTACTTAGGTATTTTTCAATTTCAACAAGATTATTTGTGAAACATAGTAAGTTAGAAGTAAGAAACCATTGTAAAGGACCAATCGATGTCCACATGCCAAAATTTTCTCACTTAAATTATTAAAAATTCATCACTCACTATCACTTCTTGCACACATCATCACATATTCAAGAGGTGTTTGTCGGATATTTGAAACCACAGTATGCTCTTCTTGTTGCACCCATAAGTGATATGGGAGAATCAGAAGGGTTTCACTTGTTTGACAAAATATTTTTCTCACACCACTCTTAATCAATGAGGTTGGACCATGAATCCAACCTCACAGCCCACTTTCACATCCTAAAAGTAACCATAATCAACACATTTTCTAACCTCCACAAGAGGAACAACAAAATAAAATTGCAATCTAAGTTACGATTTTGGGGATAGGTATCCAAATAACTCCCCATTATCCTTTTCTAATTGAAACTTAGAAAGTTGTGAAATAGGGTACCAAAATCCTCCTAATCAAGCAGTACTACACCATAAGGCAGGGAGACACCCGTGAAGCATTGAAGGTCGAGGTCTAGTTGTTCTGTGCATGCCTCCTCGGGTCACCCGACCCTTGGAAAACATCTAACTTGTGACCAATTTCTGAGGCCAAAAATCTAAATGACGTGCTTGATCGAGGTAACTTAGTGGTAAATTCTAGTTTGTATCTACCCAAGTGGAGGTTTTGGGTTGCAATCACACCTTAATAAGATTTTGAACGACTGTTGGGCAATATCGCTAGTCCTTTCAGGATATGTACCCTTCACCCCTCATTATAACTGATTATTCATACCTTCACTAGATCCTCTTCCAGTATATTCATGCCCCACTATTGAGTTATTTTGGAAGGCCTAGTTATTTTTTATAGGAAGGAATATAGGTCTATTAGGACACATGCATTTTATTTTATTCCCCCATGTAGATAAAACCCCACACAAACTTACATTGTTACTTGTTTATGTATGATTACCACTGATTGATTACATATAACTTTCAAAACATTGTTTTGATAGTCCACATTTATCGAAGCACTTGTTCATTTATTCTTCTTATTACCACTTGCACACATATACATATAGTCCATAACCATAGGGGAAATGGAACATCCCTCTCATTCTAGACATTTGAAAACCTCCCCCCAATATTGGGAGGTGTTCCCAATTTGGCTGACACATCAGTACAACCAACACATAGTAATAAGTGCCACTATTTTAGGATTAGCTTTGCTTGGGTCCACCTCGCTAGGCGCCATTATCCAGAAAAGTCCACCCATCTAGTAGCCCTTCCTATTCAAGAATTGTCTATCCAACCATCAAACAACATGGCAAGACAAAAACACCTACCATATATAAGCCCATCCTCTTCTTCCCAGTTAGGACAAACTTGGCCCCCCTCTCCTAGTTATATTGGTCATCCACCACACATAAGGAGTAAGAAGAGAAACACTCACTATCAATGCCCATGGCATGGGGGTAATGCTTGTATAGATGGGGGAACTCATAGTTCCCACTAGAAATACAACCAAACCAAGCATAGATGTACCACCCATACATGGACTAATCACGTTTTCCCATTATGTGAGCTCTATTGTCACCCAACCCATTAGTGCCCTGAACCCATTCCAGAGCTAGTCCAGGAAATTCATTTGAAGTGCACAAAACAAAATAAACTTAGTAGTTATCCTTACACTACTTCGACATGCCCCCTCCCCCAACATGCACCTGTTACTCCATTGATGCAAGAGCATCGCTCCACCTTAGCACGCGCCAGCTGATTATCATGATTGGTGCACATTCAAGGAAGGGAGAGGCAACACCCTCTCATTTTCCCTTCAAAATATAAATCATGATTAAAGAAATTAATGTTGACAGGTTGGAAGAGACAATTTTTGCTCTCGCATAAGATGTATATGAATTTGCCATTAAGTGGCTAATGGTAGGAGGGATCTGTATCCGATTCAGATCATATTTCCATCATTGTAATCTGCCTCGTTAGTCAGGCATTTTGAATGGTGATTAGACACCACTAGCTTAACTTGGAGGGAAGCTCATTGAGCCCCTCTTGTATAAATATTTGTATCGTATGCTCTTAGGAGTTTTGACACTTGGGTTGAGAGGTTTTTGATAGGGGATATTGATGAAAGTCAAGACTTAGTTGCAGTCTGAACTCATATATTGTAATTGACATTCTGCCATTAATAGAAAGAATAATTTTTCCTGTATGAGATGCTTTCTATGTGTGCTATGTGTTTATGAATGTTTATGCAATAGATGTGTATGTTAGGATTCATCTATAGGGATAGTGTTAGAATCCTCTATCTGTGAGCAGGTCGAGTCAGTTATGGGTTCTTTAGGATGAGTGCAAGGAGTGCACAACAGAGAGTTGAACTCTGTGAGCCGACGCAAGGAGTGCATGTCTGAATTCATTCGAGTCATAGAAGAACGTACCAGGAGGGAACACCAAAATAATTCATAGACTCGAGAGGGATTTTCAGGGTTGCTAAATACCTTGGAAAGAAAGTAAGCACAAGAGGGAGCATAGCCCAAAGTTACTGAATACTCTGTAAGAATCTGCTAGGAGGGCATTGAGTAAGTGTGAGCATGCATAGAACCAACACATGATGAAGTGTTGGAGACGTTGAGATAACCCCAGGGTTACTAAACACTCTGAGGAAGGAAGGATTTTCAAGTGTGCATTGAGCGAGGAAAGGAGACACCTCAATAATTAAGAAAGGGATCAGGGAGAAGTCATCAGAAGGAAAAAAACAAGCGTAAGGAGTGGGCCAAGGATAAAGTAAGTTCACCTTACAAGCTTAGGAGGAATAATGTTAAGTTGCCAGGAGGGTGTAAAAAAGTCCACAGAAGGATGCTAGAGAGTCGAGAAACTTGAAGGTTTCAAGATGAGAAAAATATTAGGAGAGCTATCACAGAACTCTACAAGGAGTGTAGGAAAGGACCGAGAATAGTCTAAGTCTCGGGCAGAAAAAGTACTAAGTGTAGAAGGGGAGAGAGGGCTTGCCAAAGTCCTGAAGGCAGTAAAATCGTCCATCGTCAGGAGGTGATAGGTGGCGAAAGATATGGAGACCCGTGAGCTAGAGATCCAGAAGGTTTTCCAAGAGAAAACAAAAACCTTTGCAAAGTCACAAAGAGTGAAGTGAATCCAGACCGTTGAATCTGGAAGGGACACGTGTAATAGGTCCACACATTTAGGAGGAGTAGTACTCCAAGAGTTTACTAACAAGGAGAGAGAAATATCACCGAAGCTCCTAAGAGAGAAGTAGATCTTGATTGTCGGTTGTCACAGGAGGTATGTGGTGTTAGATTGTGAAGTCCAGAAGGAAGCACTCCAGAAGAAATTAGAGGAGGAAAAGTGAGAGAATTCCGAAGGCCGAAGTCCGAATAAATCACAACTGTTGATCTGAAGGAGGAAAAAAGGTTGTTGATCCTCATGGAATTTGAGTTCTCTGATTCAGAGTTTAGTAACGTAGGAGTTGGCTATCATGGAAAGAGCTGAAGCCCAAATCTCGAAGAACTTTTGTGGTTTAGCCCCGAGACACAGCTCGAGGTCATATGGTAGAGAGGGACTAGCAAAGAGAACTAGTGCTGCCATCATATTTCTTCGAAGAGGCCAAGGAGAGAGATCTGTGGGGTAAATAAGACCCGCACTTTGTATAAAGAGGGACCTGTGTAAATTTTCTTGGGTTCCAGTAGGGGCCTAAAGAGTCGATTCGGCTCAGTGATTTGAAAGATCCTAGATCAGGAGGTCAAGCAGCCCCTGTGGAGAGAAAGGGGGGGGTCTACACTATCCATCAGGTGAGGTTCCATGCACCTTGACATCATTTTTTACCCCTCACATGGGTAATCCCCCCTCACACCCAATCTACCTCACGAATGATGCTCAATCATGTAGACTTGGGGGCACCCCTTCCACCTCTAGTACCACAATGTCTACTAGACCCTATCCTTGTTAGGAAAATGAAATTGTATACCCACACCCATCACATACCATCACCCTTTATTGGTATCAACTTATCCAAGCACTATTTCTATCTTCTACCCCATTTCAAATATAGGTCATCGTTAAAAATGTTACAATTTATCAGTGTATTATAGACGATTGGGCATCCTCATGCATTATGTCCTCGTCATCTTGGAAACAACTAGGATCCCCTAATATTATCCCATCGATGATTGAGTTAAGAGACTTTGGTGGTAGAATCTGTTCCCCCTTAGGGATCTTACCTAATCTCTCCATTGAAATAGGTGGTAATATAATTTTGATCAATGTTGATGTCATGGATAGTTTGGTAGATTACAATATTCTCTTAGGTTGTTATTTCATCTATTCCATGAGTGCTATGGTGTCTTCACTCTTTTGAGTCATGATATTACCACATGAGGTATGCATCATCACCATCGATCAACTCTCCTACACTGATCCCCCCCCCTCAGTATTCTCATAATAGAATCATGTTTCTCACATTGAGTCTATGCACTATGTGTCCACTACCACTAGTCATATAACATCTAATCCCTTTAAAAATGAGCCCATGACTTTAGAAAAACCTCATCGACACTTGATCTTGGAGGCTAGGCAGATTCATTCATACTTGGGGGCATCCATGCATGTTTCTTCCCCCAATCCCAAACCCCCCAACCCCCCAATAGATATTACAAAATAGTGGATCTGCTACACTATTCCAGATCCTCTTTGGTGGATGTCCAACCTTAAACTTCCTACTATTATACCTTTGGTACATCATCTCGGGTATTTGGAAAGAACCCTTCCCCCAGTCCTCATATGATAATATAGGGGTCAGTACCACTTCCCACCTTGGTCCCATAAGACCTATCTCTCGATACAACACCAAATCACAATATACCCTTCATGGGAACCATTATAGCACCACCTTGTGTCCAGTGCCCCTAGACATCATGTGATTAACAACCACATGGCCTAATCAGAATGATCCACCAAGATAGTTTCATTACTTCTTGTGGCAAGGCCCCCTTAGACTTAATAATTTTTAGCTACCCCCATAAAGGAAACATGGCCTCCTTTAGGGAGTTCCTTTTTCAGGAACCCATCATTGCTTGGCCTACCTTAGGAAGAGCCTTGTTTGGAAACCTATGGTTCCCTGGTCTTCTTCAGGGAGTGCCTTTTTCAAGAACCCATTATTCCATGGCCTCCCTTAGGGAGTGCCTTGTTTAGGAACCCATGGTTCCTTGGAATCCTTTAGGGAGTGGCATTCTCATGAACCCATTATTTCATGGCCTCCCTTAGGGAGTGCCTTGTTTGGGAACCCATAGTTCCCTGACCTCCTTCAGGAAGTGCCTTTTTCATGAACCCATAGTTCCTTGGCCTCCCTTAGGGAGAGCCTTGTTTGGGAACCCTTGGTTCTCTGACCTCCTTTAGGGAGTGCCTTTCTTAGGAACCCATTGTTCTGTGGCCTCCCTTAGGGAGTGACTTGTTTAGGAACCCATAGTTCCTTGGCCTCCTTCAAGGAGTACCTTTTTCAAGAACCCATCATTCCTTGGCCTCCCTTAGGGAGATCCTTGTTTGGGAACCCATGTTTCACTATCCTCCTTGAGGGAGTGCCTTTCTCAAGAACCCATTGTTTCGTGGCCTCCCTTAGGGAGTGCCTTGTTAGGGAACCCATAATCCCTTGGCCTCCTTTAGGGATTTCATTTTTTAGGAACCCATCATTCCTTGGACTCCCTTAGGGAGAGCCTTGTTTGGGAACCCATAGCTCCTTGACCTCTTTCAGGGAGTTCCTTTCTCAAGAACCCATCGTTCCTTAGCCTCCCTTAGGGAGGGCCTTGTTCGAAAACCTATGGTTCCCTATCCTCCTTCAAGGAGTGCCTTTTTTAGAAACCCATCATTCCTTAGCCTCCCTTAGGGAGAGCCTTGTTTGGGAGCCCATGGTTCCATGGCATCCTTCAAGGACTAACTTTCTCATGAACCCATTGTTCCATGGCCTCCCTTAGGGATTTCCTTGTTTAGAAACCCATGTTTCCCTAACCTCCTTCAGGGAGTGCCTTTTTTAGGAACCCATCATTCCTTGGCCTCCCTTAGGGAGTGCCTTGTTTGGGAACCCATGGTTCCCCAACTTCCTTCAGGGAGTGCCTTTTTCAGGAACCCATCGTTCCTTGGCTTCCCTTAGGGAGTTCCTTGGTTGGGAACCCATGGTTCCCTGACCTTCTTTAGGGAGTGCCTTTTTCCAGGAACTCATCGTTCCCTACCCTCCTTCAGGGATTTCCTCTTATAGGAACTCATTGTTCCTTGGCCTCCTTCTAGGTCACCCAAAATTTTCATCAAGGGACCATTTTTCCCACCAATATCAAAATCTCAAGTATGCTTATTCACTATCATTTCTATCAAATAACTATCATATGTTATTTATCATCATATATTTTTCACTTCGAGTATTTGATGTTTGTGTGTACATGTACTTGGTCCAACAATATACAACCCATTCAGTCTTGGCCACCCCATGGCCCCTTTAGGTATATGTTTAAAAGTGGCATGCACCCATTCCCTCTGTAAACAACTACATATCCCAGTTGTACCCCTTGACATTTATCCTTAGGATCCCCACACCCGACTCTACGATACCTTCACCTCCATTTCATTCAGGTACTATCAACTGGTAGCATTATCACCTCCATGAGTTTTCCCACATATATTTATCCCTTGGAATATTGACACTCATGTTGTTCTATACATTAGGCTCGAGAGTCTTGGTAGCGTTACACCCCAGAGTAAGATTCTCATACTTCTTCCTTATCATCATGCTAACCACCCCATTATGGACTCCCACATCATGTTCTTGGTTACATTAAATGCACCTCTACATTATCATTAGCCCTCCATACCATCCAACAAAAATTTTCCATCTGTAATTTCATCCTCCATCCATCTACCTGGTACATAAACCTACCAATGGGCCCCCCACCCTCCATCAATCAACCCTATTATACTTGTGCCCCAACAAGGCCAACCCATCATTCACTAGGGCACCCGTTTCTGTATATATATGTTCAAACCCAATCATTCTTTATTTCATTTGGTAGTTGTATAAAGTCCCTTTCCCTTTTTAGTAAGTACATAAGGTTTTCCTTCGTCGTTGATGACATTTTCCTTGGCACACAACAACCCATGTCACCCTTGGTTGGGGAATTGCACTCTCATCACCATCCCTGAAAATATATCCCTACCATATACCAAAATACCGACTTCCATCGACATCTCTATCCTCAAAATATGTATTTTTGTCTCATCATCCACTCCTTTGCAGTTTTACACATTCATCACATTTTTACCTAAATATCTGGTCATCCCCCTGACACTAGATCATGTTTTATGGTTGCTTCTGTCATCCTATTTTCCCCAATCAAGGGAAGTTCTTGTGTCCCATAAAGTTTGAGATTAGTCCATGTCACATATTCATCCATATAGTTCGAGATACCATTTTGATTAACTAGATGTCAAGAATCCCTTTTTTTCTTGTAGTCACGCTCCCTTCCATGTCGACGTCAACAAAATTTTCCAAGAAGGTGGGAGTATCTTGGCCCTCATTCCACTATCAATGATCAGTCTTGGATGACACATAAAGAATCCTCATTTCTCTCTGATGTCATTGATCCCCATAAAATTTGATTCCAGCAAAGCTTCATGTTCTAGTGGGTCTTACTATGCGACCGTTGCAGTTTTCAGTACTAGCCAAAGACCTCTGAATTTGATAGGCCATCAATACCTCTGAGTCATTCACCACTCGATGCAGAGATATTTCATTCCCCAAAAAGGTCATATATCATTATTTATGCCCATGAGGGAGATGTATATATCCATTTCGTCAAAGAGTTTTCAGTTACACTCATATTGTTTTGGTTTCATGACATGAGCATCGGGCATGCCCGCCTCATTTGTACAAAAATACAACTTTACATTTAATTTTTCAGAGAATTTTGACACTACTATGAATCCCCTCTTCCTCCGATGGGATGTCCTTACAATCCCTCTTCAAAAACAACTACAACTCTCCTATTGTTACAACAATTTCAACATAGAGAAACATTGATATATTTTGGCTATATGTATCCTCCTAACCTCACACATCAGGGGGAATCTGTTATGACCAAAAAATTGCTTATACAAATGTAGAGAATGGATGGAAAAACCAACACAACATACTGCCAATAATTATGGAAGGATCACATTCAATTTGGCCGCGTATTCAACAAACGTAGCACACACAACTCCACATAGTCTAACATAATGTACAATGTGCACAATGTGTGGAGTGCACGAATGAAATTCGAAAAACCTACGTGGATGCATAAATTATGCATTGATGATTTTGGTTGGGCCTCAACCACTTTTGGGATGGAGTGGATATCCCCCATACCCAAAATTTCCCCCAAATTTCAATTTGGGATCACTGAAAGGGATGGGAGGTACCTATAAAGGCTTCCCATTCACACTTGTAACTAGTTTAGAAATATCTTGCCATCCTCCTATAAATAAAGGACCATTGTATGCAAAAAAGAAGAAGAATCCATAACATTGTTATGCTATTTAGAATTCTCTTGAAGAAAGCCATATTTCCCTTAAGCCATAAGTTTTGAGCAAGTGTAGCATTGAGATAGCTTTACACCTCTTATGAAGCTAAACCTTGGTTATTTTTCACCATTGTAGACTCACCATTGGATAGTTATAGCTATATTTTTTAAGGGATCAAAGGACCCTCCCTTAAGAGAAATATGGGATTCATTGTCCAATATTTCTCTTCTTGGTGCACTCAATTCAAAGATTCAATTTTATTGGATAATAATTTCATGTGTCTAATTTCATGCATCACTTGTTTATGTTAGTTTAGTTTTCTTCTTACTCTTAGTTAATATTTTCATGCTTTGTATTTTGTTCTCTAACTTGTAGGCCCATTTACTTGCTAACTATCTTTTTGTTATGCCTTGTTAGATTACCATGGTAGTCAAGGGAGTCTCTTTTTCTCACTCTTGTGAAAAAATAACCCAAATAGTCCTCACCACCAACATGACAATCTAAGAGTGTATAACATGTAAGGGGTAGGTACAATAAATTACATAGCCAGGAGTGTGCCGAGAATCTAAGCAACGGTAGAAAATCAACAAGAAAACCACCAGGCCTTGTTGATGCTTGAATCCATTAGGAACAAAATGAAAACCTCATGGGGACACAAATCCCTTGTGAGGTTTCCATTTCAGTCCTAACGGATTCAAGTGTCAAAATTTTTGGAGACCATACTGGGGAATGAATTAAAATTTAAAATCTGGTTTAGCATCCTTTGAAAGATACATGAATTTTCCCTAGGATGATCATCCCCACTTGGTAATTGGATTAAATAATCAACGAAGCATCTTACATCAGCTATATAATATGGTAATAATGAAATATGAGACCATTGAAGAATTGGAAATATCTTGGCAGACATTGATCCAAGAAGAAGAAAGAGAAATCCTCCGTAGACAGAGGAGAGATGAGCGACAAGACCAAAGAAATGAAAGACTAGTTAGAGCAGCACAAGAACAAGGTCAGGATTGAAACTGGATGAATACAAGGGACCCATTAACAAAAGTAAATGCAAGGAACTCTGTATTCTAAGAAGTGGAAAACATATTCATGAAATATATCTGGCCATGGAAGGAAGAAATGAACAACCACGAGAAGAACTACGAAGATAACCTCATGAAGAAAGACAAGGGGGTGGAGGAGGTGGTGCAAGAAATAAATAAGACCTAATATTTGGAAACCAAATAAGAGTAAGGGATACCCCCTTAAATCTTCAAGGTGAGAAACATGATCTCCCTGTTCTCCCTAAGGGTACCTTGAAATAATTTTCAGGAGACAAAACAATTGATTCCAAAATACATCTTAACTTATTTCTTGATGTTTGTAATTTTCATCCTGTTGAATATGATGATGTAATGGTAAGGTTATTTCTTTAGACCTTATCAGGACGAGCCTATGAATGGTATACGACATTACCTAGTAGGTCAATTGGCTCATTTAATGACCTTGAAGCCATGTTCCTGACTATGTTGACTCCTCCAGTTGCATATCATACCCTTTTCATCAATTTTACCCATACTGGTTTGAGGAAGAATGAGAGAATACAATATTTTAATCTCAGGTTCAATAAAACCTTGAGTAAGATTCCAGAAGATAAAATACCTAATAACCCAATGATACTTGGTTGTTATAAGAATGCAATGCCCCCAAATGTAAAATATGCTATCAGAACATCCCATATGGATACCTTGGAGGAAGCAATGATTAAGGCCAATGAAGAAATGATTACAACCAATGAGATGGAAGAAATTATGATTGAGATGGGTGCTGACCCCGATATTATCCTAGGAAAAGTACAGAGGCAACTGGGAGACCTAAATATTCATGATCAAGGAGCCTCTAGCTCAAGAAGGAACGAAGAATAGAAGCCATGAACCATCCAAAATCAAACAATTGGAGGAGGATTTTTTAAGGGAACCATATCAAATGAGAAGGTAGACCTTGTTGTGGTACAAGAAACTAAGCAAAGAATTGAAATTGCACAAATGAATAGAAACATCAGGAAAATGCAAAATAAGATAACCAAATTAAGAAGGGGATATAATTATGTAGAAAATCCGATAATGACGGTCCAAGAGCAAAGAAGGAAACCTCCCTAGGAAAACAGAGTGAGGTTTGAAAACAGTGATAATCTGCAAAGACAAAGGGTTCTTAGGAAACCAACCCCAAATGCATCTGTTCTGGATGATGCATATGTTGATCAAATGGTTGAGCAAGGGAACAATTATTTACCTGATGAAAGCTCTGAAACTATAAAAATGGATGGGTGCGAGACGCCCATGTATATATTTGAAGAAGGTGATAATGACCCTGACTTTCAAGAGAATGTTTCCCAGACACGAGCATTTCTAAATAAATCCAAGAATAAAAATGATTCTAAAAAGGAAAATGAAAAATATAAAGAAAAGGTGAATAAGAAAAAGGAAAATGAAAACGTGACAGATATTGCTGGAAGCAAGAAGAAACATCTGATGTCAAACCCTACCCAGATGAAATATAGTGTTGTAAAGGACTTGAGTAAGCTAAGGATAACTCTCCCTTTCATAGAAGTGGTAAAGATACCTCAACAAAGGGAAAATATTTTGAGATTGTTGGATGATCTGTCTGGAAAAATGGAGGTTGTTGTCATAAGTCCGAAACAAAGTGAGAACACATCAACCGTCAAGTTGAGAGGTAAAATCTCACCTTTTTATATTTCAATTGAAAATAATTATGTTTCACTTCATAATTGTTTAGTTGATACTGGAGCGACCAATAATATTATGCCACTAGCAGTCATGGAGGCATTGGGAATGAATTGCACCAAATATTATGAGACCGGTGAAAGTATATATGAAATTGATTCTAGACAAGTTCCAGCTTATGGAAAAATCAAATATTTTTATGCTTGGATCAAGATGGCTCCCCATATTATTACAGTTTTCAATATTGTTGTAGTATACCTTCCTCCTAAATATGGAGTTTTTCTAGGAATATATTGGTCATCTATGATCATAGGATACATAATGAACGATGGAAGTTGCATGATGTTTCCAGAAAAAGGAGGAGAAAGATTAAGGTCCCTCATGAATCCATTAGACCATTCTATTTCAAAAAGAAGGATAATGAATCAATGGAATATTATATAGATGATGGGATTAGAAAATATGATATCCTAGACATGGAGCAGATTGAATACTTGGAGAAAATTCAAGATATGGATAATCAAAAGCATCAGTTTGTGGGTTATTGGAGGATGTGATTTGATGGAGTTTGCTCAAGTTATGGGAGTGGAGTTGGAATTGTCCTTGTAAACCCAGGAAAGATTGTGCATCCACATGCTATAATACTTGAATTTGCATGTACTAATAATGAGGAAAAATACAAAGCTTTGATTTAGGGAATGATTCTTGCACAAGAAATGAAGATAAAACATCTAATTGTGACTGGTGACTCCGAGTTGGTGATAAATCAAGTTACCTAGAGGCATAAAATTAAAAAATAAAGACTCAAGTTATATTTCAAAAGAATTAACAAATTGATGGAAGCCTTCAACTCTTTCAACATTTATTTCATCCCAGGGGAAAAAAATCATAAGGCATATTTATTAGCTTTGTCGAACTCATTGTCAAACCTGGATGATGTTCATAGAAAAACATATTTTCAAGTAAAAATAATATTCTGACCTTCTGTACTTGATAACTAGGAATATTTACAAGTATTTGAGAATGATGAAGAAGTGGATTTTTTTTTATGAATGATGATGAAGATGAATATAGTCACATAACTATTGTCCCAAGAAATTGTATTCAATTAGAGTCTCTTTTTACAAGAGACGATCATGCTAATTACCTCCTAGAAGAAGCATCGCTCCAAAATGTCCAAGAAACAAGAAAAATTAACATTGAAATTGATAGTTTCCTAAAATACATCAATTTGGGAGTTGATTGCACAATTGAAGAAGTTGATAAATATGTCACATTATTTAAATAATATCTTTATGTGTTCACATGGAGTTATGATGATTTGAAGGAATATGATAAAACAATATTTCAACATATTATTCCCTTGAGAGAAGGGGCAAAGCCTGTCAAGAAGAAGATAAGGATAATGAACCCAAAATTAAAACCTATAGTAAAGGTTGAATTGGAGAAATTAAAGAAGGATGGAATAATATACCCCATTAGAAATTTTGAATGGATTTCAAACCCCATGATAGTAAGAAAAAGGACTGGGGAGATCCGGATGTCTTTAGATTTCTAGGATCTTAACAAATCAAGTGTAAAGGATAATTATCCTTTACCTAACATGGAGTTTCCTCTCCAAAAAGTCATGAGATTAGTCTATATGTCCATGTTATATGTTTTTTCTAATTATAATCAAGTCTTGGTTATTGAAGAATATAGAGAAAAGACAAATTTCATAACACCTTGGGAGACATATGCATATGTTAGGATGCCCTTTGGTTTAAAAAATGTAGGAGCTACATTTTAGAGGACTATGGATCATGGTTTTGAGGGGTTCATAGGAAAATTCATGGTGGATTATCAATATGACTTAACAATACACTAAAAAACAAGGACCGATCACATTCATCACCTAAGGAAAGTTTTTGACAGGTGTAGATTATATAGTGTTTCCTTAAATCCAAAGAAATGTTTATTTGCTGTAACTCAAGGAAAACTATTGGGTCATATTGTGTGCAAGGAAGGAATCTATATAGAGCCAAAAAGAGTTAAATCTATAAATGAAATCAACCCCCCATTACCTAATAAGGGAGTTCAATCATTTTTTGGCAAGATCAACTTTGTACGAAGATTTTTCCCTGACTATGTTAGAAAAAAAGGATCACAGGGCAATAAAATAAAAACAAATGCAGAAATAAAACATAGAAGATAAAAAATACAATAGAGACATAGATATACGTGGTTCACCCAGTGTGGGATACATCCACCAAACAAATTTCCAAGTCTTTCCTTTTTATTGTCCAACAAAATAAAATAATACAACCTACAACACACCTGCTGCAACTTCCTCTTCTTTCTCTCACAGTCTCCTCTCTCAGAATACAATATTCACAATGATACACATGCGCAATACATTTCCCTCATAAAAGAGGGTTTCCTTCTAGGTAAAAAAACCCTAACATAACTTCTACTATCATATCTACGACCATATAATGAATTGTCCATATTTACTATGAAATTAGAATATACATTTATAAGGCAATTTTTCCTTCAGGGGTTTTTCCCCCGAACCCCCATTTGGGGCCTACTTTCCCCCACACCCCACAAGGGGGAAATCCCCCCCTACAACTCCCCCGCATGGAGGCGTGTACAATATTCCAGGGTGTACAGTCTTCATGGGGTATAAACATGACTGAAAACAAAGACCTATGAAACAAGAAGATAATCAGGCTCCACAACCTACAATCTCCCACTTGGAGACTGATCATAACAACCCCACTGTTGTTGTACCTGCTGGACTATAATCCACCTTGGACCTAGAAAATTTCTTATCTTCACCTTCATGCTTGAAGACCAACTGAAACTGAGTAGGAACTCAGTTTCTCCCTGGTTACTCCCTGGTTACTCCTTTTGTTAACATATCTGCATGATTCTGGCTAGTGTGTTTCATTTCCAACTTCAAATGTCCATATTCCAAGACAGATCATATGAAATGGTACATGAGTTGTATATTCTTAGTATTCAAATGGAAGTTTGAGTTCTTTGCAAGATGAATGTCACTCTTGCTGTCACAATACAACCTGTTATTCTCTTGCTTCTTTCTCAATTCCTCCATAAACCTCTATAACAAAATCATTTCTTTACTAGACTTTGTAGCAACAACATACACTGCTTCTGTTGTTGAAAGTGAAACAACATTTTGCAGTTTCAAAATCCAACTTACTGCTATTCCACCTACAGTAAAAACATACCCTGTGGTGTTCCTCCTGCTATCTTTATCACCTACCATATCTGAATCAACATATCCCTATAGAAGAATGTTTGAACCTCCATAACATAATGTATGAGTAGCAGTACCTTTCAAATACCTGAGAATCTACTTTACTTCCTCCCAATGTTCTTTACTTGAATTGTTCATATACCTACTCACAAATCCAACTGCATGTACAATATACAGTCTTGTGAAAACCATCACATACATCAAGCTGCCAATTACTGATGAATAAAGTGTTGGACAACTGAGAGGGGGGGGGGGTGAATCAGTTGTTACCGTGCTTAAACAATTATGCTTCTTTTAAACTCTTTGCCGAGACACTAAATGATGATCACAATAATGCAGGGGAATAAACAATGGCATATTCAGCATCAGTCACACATATGAGAAACACAGAGACATATATTTCCTGAGGAAACCCATACAGGGTAAAAACCTCTTTTTCTTTATATGATAA